>JADRCD010221112.1:0-15619 GCA_019843815.1 Montemys delectorum
GCTAACCCATTTGCACCAGAACACGGTTCTCCAACCAGTTACCATGGTTAGACCAGGGATGTTTCCTCTTCCTCTTCAAAACCCCAGCATCTCCAGTGTCTTTTGTGCCTTCTCCTGGCATAGCTCCCTTGTACTTTGCCTCTGACTGCTAGTGTACAGTATTAAAAGTCTGTTCCTGGGGCTGGAGAGATGGCTCAGTGATTAAGAGCACTGGCTGCTCTTCCAGAGGTTCTGATGCCATTTTCTGGCATGCATGTGTACATGCAAATAGAGTACTCATATACATAAAATAAATAAAATTCTGTTCCTTAAATCCTATCCAAATGCACGTGCCCACTCAAAGACCATCACAACTGTAGAAGCATATATAGTAATGTTTACTAGATCAGTGGTTCTCAGCCAGGTGTGAATTTTACCCCTAGCCTGGAACATTTTTAGTCCTCACAACTGGGGAATAAACATGTAGTGGCAGAGGCCAGGGATGCTCTGACAGTCTAAAGTGCCCAGAGATTGCCTAACCCAAATTTTTATAGCCTCAACCATAATCAACCATGTATGAAATGCTCTGAAGGTGTTGTTCAATTTATAAACTGTGGAAACAATATCGTAGTCAAGTTTTTAAATAAGGGTTTAAAAATAAACATAAACTTGCAGAGTGAAATGGGGTTTGAAATTTCTGAAAATAATAGAGAAAGGCAAATTCAATTAAATCTGGAAAAATCTTAACATTTTTCAAGCTGGGAAACAGTTACATAGATAGTTATATTAGTTTTTAGTTTTCTTTTCTTTTTCATTTTGTTTTTGTCTTTTAAGATAGGATTCTGCTATGTAGTCCAGGATAGCCTTACAATCTTTTTTTTTTCTTTTTTGAGACAGGGTTTCTCTGTATAGTCCTGGCTGTCCTGGAACTCACTCTGTAGACCAGACTGGTCTCAAACTCAGAAATCCACTGCCTCTGCCTCCCAAGTGCTGGGATTAAAGGCGTACGCCACCACTGCCCAGCTAGCCTTATAATCTTGATCTACTATCTCAGTTCCCCAAGTGCCAGAATAAGTGTGTGCCACCACACTCAGCTTTAGTTTTTTACTGTTTGAATTTGAAATATAATTTGAAATTATATATAATATAGTTAAAATAGTTCAATTAACTCTTTAAAAGAAGACATTGGATATTTTCAGTTTATTTCTTAATAAATTTAAAAATTATATAATTTCAATGATTTTATTGGTTGGGTTTGAGGTCTAGCATCAGATACATTCAACGTCAATTTCTCTGCCAGTAGCTGGATAAGCAGGGGAAAGAGTACTGTGGTAAAGGGAAGGCATTCTATAAAGTACACTATGAGACATAACCTATCTAGCCAGAGCAACTGGGGTATTAGACAACTAGAAATAGGACTAGATTACAAGTACTTCAAAGTTAGTCAGAAAACAAAAGATTTGCCAGAAAGCATCATGGGCTATGGTAGTTTAAAGAGAGATTGATTTTGTGGAAATAGTCTGTATGAATTTTCTAGGGTAAAAATATCATTCAAAAATGATTCTATTAGGTTTAAAATTAACCACAACATTATATTAGGAGAGAATGTTTATGATGGCTTTTTCTCATAAAACTAATTCTCCCTGAGTTTCTGAAGACAATGGTAGAAAGTGAAAGTAAAGTGCATTAGAACCAGATGCAGAGGAGAGATTGGCCTTGGCCACAAGGGCGTGAGGTGAAGGCAAATGTGTGTGTGGGTTGGTCTGCAGGCTTTGGATGGCAGGAACATAAGATGGGCTTCCTGTAAGTTTGAGGACAATGGACAGTCAGGATGATAGAGGAAGACCTATCTAGTGAGATAGTACCAGAGAACAAGCAACAAAGTGGGATTGTTGCCAGTTAAACGTTTAGCTCATGAATTCACAGAGATTTCTACCCATTTGCTTGAGTGATCCCATCTAGTTACATGGACATACTCAAATGGAGGCACAAGGAAGAGACAGTGGGGTTCTAAGTCTTCTGAGTTTGATGGACAGGGGAGGGAGAGGAAACATGGCTGTATTTGCTATGGACAAAAAAAAAAAAAAAAAAAAAAAAAAAAATCAAAGAAATCTTCCTGAAAAGGAAGTAAATAAACTGAACAAGGCGGAATCAGTGAATCAGCAGTCTGAATGACAGGAAACAATTGTCCTTGTGAATCACCTGAACAGTCAAAAGGACAGAAAAGGTCATGGTCGAAAGTAGGTTCTCTGAAATGGAGATTTTCATTGGAGAAGTTTCTGGTAAAGAAAACTGCCAGAATGTAAGCATGGGACTATGTTGCTGACTTAAGTGAGCATAGGACTTAAGTTTCTGTTGTCAAGGCGGGAAGTCACAGGGAACTCTGGGTCTTCCTGATGAATTGATCCTCTGTCTCCTCCTTAACAGCCCCTTTACTAAGAGTGAATGAGTGCTTTGCAGGGGCAAGAATGATGACACTCATGTGGCCAGTCCCATTTCTTGTAGAATGCTTCTGTTAAGTGGGCTATGGGGGTCCTTAGGAACAAACAGACGGCAGGGGTCCCCTACAGCTTAAGAGAGCATAAAGAAGCAATGAGGGAGCTGGCATTTTACCCATGGTGGTGCCTTAAGAACAACCCTGGCTGATTTTCACATCCTGCACACTTCACACACCGGAGGACAGTTCATAATCTAGAGTCAGCCAGACACTATGAATTTGTCATAATCAGTTGTTTTATTAATACAATGAAGAACCCCATGTATTTCAGAAGGGATTATCCAGCAAGAGCTGAAAGCCAGACCTGACCTCCAGCTGAATGAGGATTGATTCCTTTGCCACTCAGTGGCTGTCCAATAGTAGAAAGGTCAGTCTGTCCCTGCTAAATTATGGACAACGTAAGTAGCTTTATGTCTTCCTGCGGCTGCTCAGGACAGATGTAGCCACACCCGAGTCAGAAGTGCCCACTTAGTCATGGGGCTGTAAACATTAAAACGTCGATAACTGCTGCTCTCTCCCATACTTTCTTTGACTACTGATTTCCGAGTTCACTGCCAGAGATGATCAAAGGGAAAACGCAATGAAGCTGAAATGCCTTGCATTTTGGGGATGTCCCTATATTTCAACCATTTATCAAACAAGGGTTTATGAGCATGCCCTGTGATCTAAGAATTCTGTGATAGAGTCTAGAAATGGTTTCTCTACCTTAAGAGATTACAGGATAGTGAAAGTAGACAGAGATATAGTCGATATCTGGATTCCATTACTGAGTTCCATTTGTTTGTAAATTATGTACAACATGCTTTGCTTAGTTGTAGAAATAAGCACCATCTACCTCTTGCCTTGATTGGGTTATGTTCAGAATGCTCTCTGAATGATTAGGAGGACCTCCTTGGAATAAGGGCCTTTTGCTGACTCTTGAGTGCAGAGCAGAAGTTTCAAAGAGAGACCTGAAAATATATTCCAAATACAGCATCAGACAGAGAAACCTTGTCTCGAAAAACAAAAACAAAGCAAAAAAACAGAATCATGATCCCAATACTTCTGAGAAACCATAAAAAGTTAGAATAACTGTAGCCAGTATTGGCATGGGGTTCACTAACAGGCAGAGGAAGGTACATCGGAGTTACTTAAGTTTCAGAATTTACCCTCCTCTTTGGGAGAAAAAATAGCAAGCTACTTAAGCTTTTTTTTTCTTTCTTTCTTTCTTTCTTTCTTTTTTTTTTTTAAGCAAGGGGATAAAAATAAGTGTGCTGCATCCAAATGGACCATTCTCTAGCAATGAGGAAATTGGCTTTGTGTCAGGCAAGCCTGGACACCGGAAGTGCAATTAAATCCAGACGATTGGCAATGGATGTGACAAATAACTGAAAATCCATGGGACTGTAGTAGGTGTTTAATGGTAGAAGCTAATAGAAGCAGAGGCACCAAAGTGACGTCCATCTGTGTTCTGTGCTCCAGGAGAGCTACGCTGGCACCAGCTGCCATTACAGAAGAGAAAGGAGTTTTCAGGCAGGGGACAGACACAGTGTGGTTTTGCGTGGGTCCCTGTTCCGCTTGCTTCAGGGCACTGCTGTTTGGAAGGCAAAACTTGAGGAGTTTGACTGCTCTTATCCCATGCCACTAGGTGATTGCTGGTTGTAGGGAAGGACCAAGACATTACTGTGGGGGTAGGTGTACTGGCTAGTTTTGTGTGTCAACTTGACACAGGCTGGAGTTATCACAGAGAAGGGAGCTTCAGTTGGGAAAGTGCCTCCGTGAGATCCAGCTGTGGGGCATTTTCTCAATTAGTGATCAAGGGGGTAGGGCCCCTTGTGGGTGGTGCCATCCCTGGGCTGGAAGTCTTGGGTTCTATAAGAGAGCAGGCTGAGCAAGCCAGGGGAAGCAAGCCAGTAAGGAACATCTCTCCATGGCCTCTGCATCAGCTCCTGCTTCCTGACCTGCTTGAGTTCCAGTCCTGACTTCCTCTGGTGGTCAACAGCCATGTGGAAGTGTAAGCTGAATAAACCCTTTCCTCCCCAACTTGCTTCTTGGTCATGGTGTTTGTGCAGGAATACAAACCCTGACTGAGACAGTAGGGAAGCACAGTCTGAGGCATGGAAAAGCTGGAGCTGGTTTGGGGGTCCCCAGGGCTGTGACAAGGCTGGGGCCATGGGGTTCTCAGACTCTTGAACATCCAGGAGCCGCTGGAAGTTGCAGAAGGGGCAAGAGTGGGGATTGGGGGGACTGAGGGCTGGGTCCCCCATATCTCTCCTGTCCCTCGGTCCCTGTCTACCCTGTCCCTCTGTCCCCCTTTGCTCCCTTCCAGCCTCCTTACCATTCTCAAGTCACGTGTGTCCCTCTGCCCTCCCTTTTTAGCACCTCCCCCTTTAGTCTCCTTTCCCATTTCTTAGCCTTTACCCGAATTCACACTCATTTACATACATATATGCATTAAATACTGGGGTTCATATGTGTGAAAGAACATGTGCTTCTTGTCTTTTTAAGTCTGTTTCCTCATTTAATATGATACTTTGCAATTCTATACATTTTCCTTCAAATTTCATAATCTCATTTTTCTTATAACTAGTAATCATTTTCATTATCTACTTATCTGTGAATGGACATCCAGGCTGGTCCCATTTATTTACTATTGTGAACAGAGAAGCAACAGATACGGATGAAAAAGCGTCTCTACTGTAGGATATTGAAAGATCATATATTTTCAAACACAATATTGTCCTTTTGTGTAGCTAGTAAAAATCCAGGCCTAAATCCAAATATACAATTTGCTCTCTGTGCTTTTCATAATTCAGTAATTCATTGTAAAAATCTTTGGCCCTGAAATCTGAAATAGCCAGTCTTCTGACCAGCCTTTTGCTGTAGTCTCTGATTCTCAAGTCCGCTTCGTCAAGCTTATATAGCAAACAATCTGGTAGTCAGGTAATAATAAAGATTAGCAAAGATCAGTCTTGAGCGATTGAACATTCCAGTATACATGTTACTCTGAGCATTTAAGACTGGGGTGGACTTTGGAAAGTATGTGAGCCTGCCTATTCTTGTGGTATAGCTAATGTGCAGGCTAAGGACAGGACAGAATGTGGGTGGTACCATTTCCTGGACTGTGTCAGAGTATCTGAGTATCTGAGTATCTAGCAAGCAAGCCAACAAGGACCCCCATGTTTGCTCACTCTCTGCTCTTGACTATGAAGGTGACACTGTCAGTTCCTGCCCTGCCTTGACACTGTTGTGTCCCCACAAGAGTGGGCTCTAACCTGGATTTATAGGCCAGAGAAGCCTTGTCCTCCCCAAGTTGTCCTTTGTTGGGGTGTTTTATCACAGCAGCAAAAAGGAAACGAGAATAGATGTAAACAACTGAAGCCTGTGCTCAGTACTTGCCGTAGTGTAGGTATTGAACACCCTCTGAAGGTCACCATGCTGATGGTCTAGATTCTAGCATATCAGCACTACTGGGAGATTTTACAGGGTAAGGCCTAGAACAAGGAAGTTTTGTCACTGGAGATGTGCCCTTGAAGGGGATTGTGGAACCCTGGTTGGTTGTTTATTGTTTTCTGTTTCTCTCTCTCGTTGCTCCCTGGCTCATGAAGTGGGCAGCTTTTTCCTTCAATACACCTCCTACCCATGTGCTACTTGTTCATAGCCCACAGCAATGGAGCTACTTACCTGCAGTAGAACCTCCAAAGCCGTAGACCAAAATATGCCCTCCTCTTTCTCTCCCCCCCCCTTCATTATTAAGACAGTCTCTGTTTACTCACAATCATCCTGCCTCTGAAACTCTGGGATTACAGGCATGTGCCACTATACACAACATTAGCCTGATCTCGTTTAAGCTAGGTATAAAAGATGTTTCCTTCTTAGTGACACAGCACTTAAAAGACCTCTATCTTTAGGTAGGATGACTCTACCAGAAGTCCAACTTCAGGATTCATACCTGCTTTTTCTGCAAGTCCCTGTCCAATCCCGTTAGGTCCTAATCAGTCATGCAACCACAAAGAACAAAGAGTACCTATGAGATATGATAATATATGACCCAGACAGTCTGGATGGCCCAATACTCCCCCTTCAAATGGTACAGTAACTTATCAGATGGCATGTGTAGTTGCTCCTCTATCACAGCAATTCTCAACTTCTGGGTCGGTCAAGACTTCTTCAGGGGTCAAATGACCTTGTCATAGGTGTCACCTGAGACCATCAGGAAACACAGATATTAATATTACTATTCATAACAGTGGCACTGAAAATAATTTTATGGTGGGGGGTCACCACAACATGAGGAACATAAACTAAAGGATTTCAGCATTAGGAAGTTGAGAACCTTTGCTCTAGCACACTTTTGCCAGAAATCTAAACCTACCAGTAAAAGCTGATACGCTGGCACACTCTAGAAGATTCTCTTCCACATCACAATTGCTGACTAAGCTGTTGACTAAAGAAGTTCTTGGGGCTGGAGCCTTCTGACACAGGACTGGTTAAAGCAGTCTTGAAAATGGAGACCGTAGGGATGAGAAGCATGCGTCCACATATTGTCTTCCCAGAGATGCTTCTCAGAGGGCCAGCGCCACCTGGCCTTTCCTCTGTAATTGGAGAGCTTGGCTGATGCCCCTCAAGTGTTTTTCTGATAGGGAGAGCAACTTAGTGGAGCCTTTCAAAGATAGCTTGCACATTAAAAATTGATGTAGCACTTTAAAGTTTAATATTTAAACAAAATGCTCAGTGTTTACTGGTATTGCACATTTTCATAGGTTTAAAAAGTTGGAGGAAAACTTTAGGGCTTGGGAAGAACCAGAACCACTTTAATATTTAAGGTGTTCCTAAAAAGTCAATTCAGATTCTCTGGCTTTTGTCTGTTCTATATAATGGGTTTCCCTTAGCCTGGAGATGATATTAAGTTGGGAAAGCTGCCTGCACTCCCTTCCCGTAGCCACTGGTATTGGATGAATCCCAGTTCCCTGCTTCTACACTACTGATTCCCAACCTTTATTTCCACAAAACCTTTGAGGATTGCCATTAACTGTAAGTGATAGTAGAAAAAAATCCAATTATTTTAAAAATTCATGCACATTAAACAAAGTTGTTTGTGGCTGTGGAATAAAATGTGCACAGCAAAGACAAAAACTGACCAAATCATCAAAGCGGAGCCAACTAATAGGCAAGGGAGAGGAAGGAGGTGGTGTGGGAGAAGGATGAAATGTCTGTCATTACATAGCCTAGCTGGAGGCTGGTGGGAGTCGTACGAACTGAACCAGTGTGGGCTAAAAATGAATGTGGCTAACTGCATAAGTTATACACATAGCCCATCCCATAGCAGTCCATTGGCGCCTTCTGTCAGGATAGAGTGTCAGACTCTGCAAGGGTGTTTTGAGCACCATTTAAGGCTCCAAAAGTCAGGAAGCAAAAACCTGCCCTGATTCAGAATGAAGGAGACTGGTTCAGAGACTGTCCTTGTGCCACAGAAGTGACAGAGGCTGGAGCAATTAAACAGGCTCTAATAGGTTAAGCCGAGGTCATAGTCCTGTCCCTCATATACTAATCTAGGAGCAAAAACAGGCAAACCAGTTCAGCAACCTTTTTTTAGGGGTACTGAAGGGTAGTTGTGTCTTAGAGTTTTACAGTTGGGAGCAGACACCACAACCAAGGCAAGTCTTATACAGGACAACATTTAACTGGGCTGGCTTACAGGTTCAGAGGTTCAGCCTATCACCATTAAGGTGGGAGCCTGGCAGCATCTAGGCAGGCATGATGCAGGCAGAGCTGAGAGTTCTATATCTTCATCTGAAGACTGCTAGTGGAAGACTGACTTCCAGGCAGCTAGGGTGAGGGTCTTAAGCCAACGCCCACAGGGACACACCTGCTCCAACAAGGCCACACCTCCTATTAGACTAGATACTCACCCAACTGTGCTCCTCAGATTTTACTGTTCAACTCTTCTGGATTGTTTCTGCCCTCATAGTCTGCTATCCGGGGGAGGCATTTCACTTGGGCACATGTTACTGGTCTATCATGACTAATGGAGATTTCATGTCTTCCCCATCCTCTCCTCCTCTAAGCTCCTTTCCCCTTTCTCTCCTTTCTCCTTGTGTCATTCCTTGTGGTCCCTACCTTTGACCCCTCAGCCCAGTAACTCAAACTCCACTTCTTTTTCCTCCCCAACCCCTGCCAGTAATTGGCCATGGCCACTTTTATTTAACCAATAGTTTTACATAAGTTAAAATTAAAATTGTACCTCAAGTGCACCTGTTTTTGTATGTTGGGGATGGAAAGTCCATTACTTTCAGAAAGATTATTAAGTTGATTCTGTGATCTTGGCTGATCACATATCTTCTGATCCTGTCTTCCCAGTCTGTGGGAAGATGGTATTTCATTGCCTTTAGAGATAGATGTGGCCATGTGACTTGCTGAGCTTGATGTATGCTCCTACAGTAAAGGTTTGACTGAACCCGTGAGTGACTCTTCCAGATAGGAGCTTTTAGAGAGAGCCCCCATGCTTCACCTCCCTCTGGTGTAGTAGCTAGCAACACTTCTAAAAAGTGGTAGCACCGTTACTTCTAACACCCAAGTTTCATAAATCATCTTTTATCCCTTTCAACTAAAATGGGCACATACTGGTGAAAGGAAAAAGTAAAGTTTGGGGTCTGGGGTATGGATGAATGCTAGAACAAATGCTTAGCATGCATGAAGCCCTGGATTTTTATCTCCAGCATCACAAAAAAATAAATCAAGTTTGTGCCTTACACAAGGAAACCTTGACACTTCCTCTGTAATTACAACTCAATCACTTCTCAAAAGATAAGAATCAGTTAAATGAAAGAAACCTTAATGAGCAATAATGTCTGTGAATATTTTCTCACATTGATGAGGGCACCAAATTGATTATGTAACATATCAATCATCTGAGTAAAACATCCCCTTATTGATTCATAATATCGATTATTATATCCCTTTCTTATATTCTTCTTATCAAGAAAAATGAAATGTACATAATTCATTTGTTCCCAGAAGCATCTAGGAAAAGAGTGTATGACTATGAACAACCCAGAGAAGGAAAGAATTCTTCAGAGAAATTGGACTATGTCTCTGCTTGTCCTGATGGGTGTGCTTATGCCTGGAACATTCTAGTTGTCTCATTATATTCCTTAGCTCAAGAAACTCCTCCAGTGATCATTAATGTGTGATTATTCCCAGAGACACGAACAAACATCTATTCACCTTAGATGGGGAACTGATTAAAGACCAAAGAAACAATTCCACAAAGTCTAGCTTAGTGGTCCGAGAAGTTCATTGACAGTTCTTAGAAGAGTATGGGTGGGAGGTTGTGTAAAGGAAACAGAAGGGTCAAAGGCAGCTAGCTACATTGCCAAAAACACATCCCAGAGTGGGTGATTTAACAAAAGCTGCATCCCTGTTGCTCCTTGCATGACTAGCAGGTAGCCAGAATGATGAGAGTTTCTCCTCAGCAATTGTCTACTGACTGTGAAAATTTGGAGAGAGGCCTGTGAATCTTGTAAATTTCAGCAACTTCCTGGGTCTTGTGAGGCCTTTTCCTTCCTGAGTTTCTGCTCCTCTCATCGGGGACTGTTTCAACATGGAGGAAATTACTACACAACTGCATAGACAATTAAACAAAGTTTATCTCCTAAAATGCTATTTGGACATATCACAAAGTGATCTATTATTATTTGGAATGAATACATTAAAATATTTTATAAAGAAACAAATAGAAATTCTAGACATGACAATATAAGAATACAAATGAATAATTTACTTTATGTACCTCATGGCAGATGAAGCACTGGAAAGGAAGAAACTGTAAACTTGGGTACAGGTTTATAGAAACAGCCCAACAGGGAGCACAAAAAAGAGTTGGGGGAGCACAATAGAACTTTTGAGATCTGAGGAAAACTTGGATACCAAAAGAAAAAGTGAGAGGAAATGGAACTAGTAGTAATATTTAAAGAGATCACAAGTAATTTTCTAAATTAATTAAGTGTATAAAACAGAACAAAGATCAGCAAGCCTTGACAAGATAATAAAAAATAAAACAAGAACTTTAAAATGTTTATTCATACCAAAGTTAGGCACATGAACAAGATTCATAACAATCAAGGAGGGCAAGGTCCACACAGGACTGGGCTCTCAGAATCCTACCATGGAAGAGGAGGATTCATGGGTTCTCACACGTCCCTGAATGTTTAACACACAGTTAATGATGGGATACGGGGAAAGGGACATTTCCTTCTGTTATGTTGCCATTGGTTAGGTACCCATTTGCCTATAAACAAAAATACTTATGTCTGTCTGTCTCTCTGTCTGTCTGTCTCTTTCTCTCTCTTTCTCTGTGTCTCAATGTCTGTCTCTCTCTCTCTGTGTCTCTGTCTCTCTCTCTCTCTCTGTCTCTCTCTCTCTGTCTCTCTCTCTCTCTCTCTCTCTCTCTCTCACACACACACACACACACACACACACACACACACGAAAGCAGAACTGAGGCTAGTTAAAAGGATTATCAGGAGTGGGAGGGGCAAGTAAGGGTAATGAGGAAAGCATTATCAAAATATATTAAGTACCTGTACGAAAAATACCATAATGAAACATTTATTATACACAGAGATCAAAGACATGAATGATGCTTGATTTTTCCATCAGAAAAAAATGCCAATCAAAAGACAGTGGAGTGACACCAAGTGCTAGGAGTTGTCTGCCTAGAATTCTGTATTCCATAAGGAGATGTAGGCATCTGCTATGCGGTACACAAAGTAAATTATTCATTTATATTCTTATATTCTCACATCTAGAATTTCTATTTGTTTCTTTGTAAAATATTTTAATGTGTTAATTGTAAATGTTTTTGTGCACTGTGTAAGGTTGTCTTTGTGTTACTCCGTTTCTGATTTCTCTGCCCTCATATCTTGTTTCAACCCAGACATGGCATTGCGATGCTATATCAAGAATCTCCTGTCTCAACTTTGTGTAAACAGTTCTTACCATTTATTTACTGCCTTGTCAATAAATACTGATCACCCAGTGGCTGAGCAGAAGAGAGAATAGGGTGGGACTTCTGCCAGCTAGGGGAAGGAGAAAGAAAAGGAGAGTCAGATGAGGAAGGAGAAGAAAGACTTTTTAAGAGTTCACCTGGACAATAGAAACCCTAATTGCAAGTATTGTTTGGGATCATGGCTGGGAGGTAGCTAGATTAGCTTAGGGGCTAAGATAGATCATTAGACTGCCTAGATATTGAGGTGAAGATTTGAAATAAATCTTGATCTTTCTGTGTGGTTATTGGGAGCTAGCTAGAATAGAGCTAGCTGTAGAAATACAGCTGTCCTATGAATTTACTAAGTACAGTTATATCAAAATAATTCATTTTAACAAGACAATATTCAAATGATGGCAAACTAATGACCTGTTTAAGCTCACAAAGCCGGAGAGAAATGCTCATGGTACCTTCTCTACAGGAAGCTGAAAGGTTAATAGGCCAGAGGGGAGCCTAATCTATAGGAAGCTAAAGACATTCTCGATAACATCTGGATAAATATAAAAGATGATTTGTTACCTCTGTCTTAGTTTACTCTCTTTTACTGTGACAATACATTCTTACCAAAAGCAAACAGAAGCAGGTTTAGTTGTCTTTCATGTTTCTGTCACTGTCCCTCACCAAGAGAAGTCAAGGCAGGAACTCAAGACAGGAACCTGGAGGTAGAAACTGAAGCAGAGATCATGCTTACACCTACAGGTTTGCTCCTCGGTACCTTTTTTGCTACTTTTGATGATGATCCACCTGGGCCCTCAAAATCAGTCATTAATCAAGAAAAACCCCTACAGACCAATTTAAGGAGGCCTTTTCTCAGTTAAGTTTCCCTCTTCAGACAATTTTATATCAGCTTGGCAAAAAAACTAATCACACTTTCATTTTAGTAGTCTCAAATGTATTTAACTAATATTAACTACTTAAAATGAATAACAGTAATTTGTTAACTGTCCTGTTCTAGGTTATGAGTGTTGCCCAGTGAAGGCAACACTATCCTTCTTGATTTCACCTCCAAATTAGGCATTTGTGTTGATTTTCCTATATAAACTATCTCAAGGTAACCAGATAACTGATAAGAGAAAGTTTTTCTATTAAGCTTGCAAAACAAAAGAGAAACAAGAGTTCTGCCCCTTTATACATAGACTAACCATCACCTGTGAAATTATACTTGCCAAATACAGCTTAAACCAAACCTGGTTAATCCTATAGGACTGACAGACTAGACCTCCATAAAGTTTATAGAGAATGTGGAGGGCAGGATATTATTATATATGACCTTTGTTTGAAAAAAAAATTTAGTTTGTTTTCCTTTAAAAGGAGAGAGAGAGACAGAGAGATGCTTTTTATTCTTTATGTCTTATTCCAGAATGATAAATATTAAATATGCTGAATGTTGGTGATGGGCTTTGAACATAATAGGACTGAGGAACTGGACTAGGGTTGGAACTGAATTTGTATCCCTGTGATAGCATAGTGTCTCTCCAATGCCCTCAGAACTAAGGGTCAAGACAAAGTGTAATCAGTGAAGAGAAAGCAGCTCCAGGGAAAGAAAGGTCACACTGGCTTCCCCGCCACTCCCCTGAACCTGCCACAGAGATGCTGCTGAGCTCTGGATGGCTCAAAGAACTAGAAACCTATTCTTGATTCTCCAGCCAGCCTACTCAGCCCCAAACAATACCTCATTTCCCAAAACGGGTAACAGTGAGTAGAACATGTTAGGGACTCCTCTTTTCTCTAACAACTGACAATTAAAGCTAGTGCCTCGAGGTTCTCTGCAATGAAGTGACCATTGCATCTACTTAACAGGAAAATTAAAATACAGGGTGATGGCTGCATACTCTCTTGACTGAGTGGATGACTTTCATGTTTATAAGGTTTGTTCTTATATCTCAGCTTCCTAGTATAACTTAAAAAGGGGGTTCATTATTTTCTTTAAAATTTCAACAAAATAAAATTCACCTATAGATGAAAATATATGTCTTCCATAAATATATCTTAAAGAGAAGCTGAGAGCAGCTGCAGCAGCCTTTACCACACTGGCTGATCTAGTCCAATCCATCCACTATAACTGATTTAATATGAGCGCATAATTAGTGCTGTTGATTACTATCTGATGCCAGATATCCCAAATGCCCCACCTTCATGCTAATTAATCTTGAAAACTTTCCAAGCTTCCCCTTACCCTGCCCGCCTCTGTTTCCTGCATCGGTGAACACATAGCATTTTCTTCAAACAAATCGAACAACAACAGCATCACTAGGTCTTGCACACAGTTGGTACTCAGTAAATGTTTGTTTATTCAAATCACTGCTCCCTCATCACAGTGATTCCCATTAGAATGGAAAACCCACAGCCAAGATCAAGGCTTGGGTCACTAACTGGCAATTGACTTTAGGGCAACTTGTGTTCAAATTGCTAGTGGAAACTAATCTTTAGAAAAACCCAAGGAATCATCACGGAATGATTTTCTGGTAGACCCTGAGACATAAAACTCCATACCATTAAGGATATATCCATATGTCACTGGTTTGAATGGAAGTAGTAGAAACAAAAGAGAAACCAGGCAGAGAGACTATTGAAACTTAGGCTGAATGAATAAGAATAAGAATAAGAATAAAAGAATAAGAATAAGAATAAGAGTTTTCTAACATTTTACATGAGCCTTGTTTATAGAAATATTTGTGAGGTATATTTGGTAAGCAGTGGAGCAAATACAGCTTTCAGCAAAGATGTAGTCCACAGTCCTTTTCATGTGTGGCCTTTCCTCATTCTGTTCCACCTTTTAAGAACTCCTGAAGTACAAGAAATCCAGCACTCTCCAGTCTAGAAATCTCCCTTCCAAAAATGGGAGACTTTCTCCAGGAGCCTCTGAACATCAGTGACTCACAGTTGTCACTAAATGCTGGTGCTAAAGGGACAGAGATACCAGGAAATAGCAAGAGTGGTAAAAGGATCAGAAGCCAAGACCAAAGGACCAGTTTGAAACGTCATCTGTCACTAGCAGCCTGGGCAAGCCTTGTCGCTTTTATTCATACAGGCAACTCTCCTAGCCCTCTAAGCCTGGCTCCCGCCTAAGCCACCTTCTTCTCTGCTTTACTGTGAACATTCCCAGAGGAGTTTTTGTACCCTCCCTCCCTCCCTCCACTCTATGTTCTTCCCATAACAATATGATACAATCTCAAGATGCTGAACTCAAGGCCAATCATTATTTCCTAAAACAAATACTTACTAAATGTCTACAAGAGAACATATATTTTAATTAAAGAAGATAATCTGATATTCACTGAAAATTTTAAATACATGATTTGTATGCAAAAAATGAAATGTCTAAAAAAAATGAAATGTCTATACCTTTAAAAGTAAACAAAAATTTAAAGTCAACTATAAACCAGAAAAATATGCAATCAATACAAAAAAAATTGATATTTCTAAACACATGTATTTACAATGCTATTATATTTTTATATATTATCTATACTATATATCAGGTAAATACTATAATCTATGTAAAATAAACTGGATCTGTCAGTAAGTAATTCACATAAGAGTAAAAATAGGTGTGTGATATATATCTTAGTCAATGTTTTATTGCTGTGAAGAGACATCATGATCATGGCAATTCTAATAAAGGAAAGCATTTAACTGGGGTTTGCATATAGGTTCAGAGGTTTAATCCATTATCAGCAAGGTGGGTAGCAAGATGTTACATAGGCAGACATGATGCTGGAGAGGAAGCTGAGAGTTTTGGATCCACAGGCAGCAGCAAAGAAGGAGATAATGGGCTTGGCTTGAACAAAAGCTCAAAGCTCATCACCAATGACATATTTCCTCCAACAAGGCCACATCTCCTAATAGTACTACTCTCTGATGACCAAATATTCAAATCTATGAGTTTATGAGAGCCATTCCTGTTCAAAACACCATAATGTATTACAGGAATGTACTGGTTGGTTTTTTTGTCTACTTGCTACAAGTTAAGGTCATCTTGGAAAAGGAATTTCTCAGTTGAGAAACTATTTCCATCAGATTGGCCTATACAACAATAATGGCATCACTGCATTAATCAGGGTTGTATAGAGTAACAGAATTTATAGAGTGAATCTCTCTGTTTCCATATCTCT
>JADRCD010221113.1:0-40102 GCA_019843815.1 Montemys delectorum
AAAAAAAAAAAAAAAAAAAAAAAAATTGACTATGGTCTTAAGTATAATAGTGATTTCTACCTTCAGTTTTTAGACCTGTGTTCGGTGATAGAAATAGCAGTTTGTCACTAGTCCAGAGCATATATTATAGTGTAAAAATAGAACTTTACTGTTTCACGGGTGAGGTCACATACCTGACTGTAACCATGAGCCATTCCACTGGACTATCTCATTGATGTTTACTGTGGGATAGTCGTAGAGATAATGGGCGCTAAGACCTAGAGCTCCTCATCAATTAAATTCTAGCCTGGTAAATTCTAATATTTAGACATTCTTTTTTAGTTTGGTTTTCTAGGGTTGTTTGTTTTTTAAGAGTCTTGTCTAGGATTTGACTTGACCTCCAGATACTGAAACTGATAGATATGCCTATCAGGCCCTTCAATTAACTAATCAATTAAAATTTTCTTTCGAGACAGAGTTTTTTTGTGTAGTCCTGGCTATCCTGGAACTCATTTTGTAGACCAGGCTGACCTCAGACTTAGAGATACACCTGCCTCTGCCTCTCTTGTGCTGGGATTAAAGACTTGCATGGAGCTGGCAAGTTAGCTCAGTGGTTAAGAGCTCTGACTGCTCTTAAGGTCCTGAGTTCAAATCCCAGCAACCACATGGTGGCTTACAACCATCTGTAATGAGATCTGACTCCCTCTTCTTGTGCATCTGAAGACAGCTACAGTGTTCTTATGTATAATAATAAATACATCTTTAAAAAAAAAAAAAGAAGAGTTGCACACCACTGACTGGCCAAAAAATTTTGTTTTTTTTCTAGACAGGGTTTCTCTGTATAGCCCTGGCTGTCCTGGAACTCACTCTGTAGACCAACCAGGCTGGCCTTGAACTCAGAAATCCACCTGCCTCTGCCTCCCAAGCGCTGGGATTAAAGGCATGAGCCACCACTGCTCTGGAAAAAAAAAAAATTAAGTGCTTGTTAGAAAGACATTTGTAAATAATTTAGTTAGATTTGATTTTTATTGTTAGTTTTCCTATATAGGATAACATTGAAGTAATTGGTCATTTTTTTAAGAATTATTTATTTTTATGTATATGAATACATCATAGCTGTCTTCAAACACACCAGAAAATGGCATTGGATCCCATTATAAATGGTTATGAGCTACCTTGTGATTGCTGGGAATTGAACTCAAGACCTCTTGAAGAGCTGTCAGTGCTGTTAACCGCTGAGCCATTTCTCTAGCCCCTGGTTATTCTTGAAACTGTTCCTATTTGGAGTTTGAGAATTTTTTGAGACAGGGTCTCTTATAGCCCAGGCTAATTTTGTACATTCTGTATAGTTAAGGATGGCCTTTAACTCCTACCCTCTACCTACCTCCCAAGTATTGGGATTATAAGCTTATGTCATTTTACTTGGGTTTTTCTCACCTAAAATTCTGTTTATTGATTGATTGATTATATATACATGTGTGATTGTATATATTGTATGTGTATGTCTGTGGAGACACATTGCCTTTCCTCTTACCATGTGGGTTTTAGGAATTGATTTCATATCTGGGTTTGGAAGCAAGTGCCTTTACCACTGAACCATCTCGCTGATCCCCTTAATTTTTTGTTTATTTGTTTTTGTTTTGAGACAGTATCTCTATTTGACACTGGCTGTCCTGGAACTCTTGTCTGCCAACTAGGCAGACCTCAAATTCACTGCCTCTACGTCCAGCTTTTTTCATCATTTTAAAACCTAGTTATTGTGGTATTTTGCACATAATGTTATCAGAAGTATTAACTGATACAGATTTTTTTCCTTTTTTGCTTTATTTCTTTGAGATAGTGCTTCAGGTAACTCTATCAGATCTCAATCTTTCCATATAATTGAAGATCACCTTGAGCTCATGATCCTCTTGCTTGGAGTGTTGGATTACATATAAATCCTATGCTTAGCAGCACTGAGTTTTCATAGTATAATTTGTACAATGATAAGTTATTAGTTTTCTTGACCTTTCCTCTGCTGCCAGTTATTGTAAGACACATCCCTGCTCAATAGGTGTTAAAATAGTAGCCTTAGAATTGAAGTATGGGGATTTTTGTCTGCTCTTAGAACTGACACTTTTTCTATCATCTCTAAACATCACAATTTTATGTTTCCAGTCACAGGAAGAATAGCATATTTAATTTAGGTCATCTGTTCATTAAAAGACAGAATTGAATTGACCTCTGGTGTCTGAGTAAACCCAAAACATAATTTGTCCTACTATTGCTATAAGTAAGAGGTTAGTTTTGGAGATTGGAGTAGAATGAGTATCTGTATTGCACAGTGCCCTGGTTGGCATGACATATATAACAGTAAAAATAATCCAGGCCGAAGACTCATGACCTTCAGGGTGGTGATCTAGGATAATGTTAAAGCATGATTGAAAAGGCTATTTAGGCCGGGCGGTGGTGGCACACGCCTTTAATTCCAGCACTTGGGGGGCAGAAGCAGGCAGATTTCTGAGTTCGAGGCCAGCTTGGTCTACAGAGTGAGTTCCAGGACAGCCAGGACTACACAGAGAAACCCTGTCTCGAAAAACCAAAAAAAAAAAAAAAAAAAAAAATGGCTATTTAGTTCCACATCCTTAGGAAGTAAGGCAAGACTGACTACACAATATGATTGGAGATTTAGAATTCATATTCAAGATTCACTAAAACAACAACAAAAAAATAGAAGAGTTCATAGGTAGTTTTAAAAAGAAATTGTGCAGTTAACAATGCTGGAGGTAGCTGGGCAGTGGTTGCGCACACCTTTAATCCAGCACTTAGGAGGCATAAGCAGGTGGACTTCTGAGTTCGAGGCCAGCCTAGTCTACAGAGTGAGTTCCAGGACAGCCAGAGCTACACAGAGAAACCCTGTCTCGAAAAACCAAAAAAGGAAAAAAAAAAGAATGCTGGAGGTAAAACAGTTTTGAAATGAAAGTTTTAGGTGCTACTAAGGTTTTATAAAGATGAACACTGATGAGACAAATTAATGAGATCTGCTTTCAATAATTAAGCTAAGACTACAAATATGAATTTGATCTTTCTGGAGCACGTTGATGCACATGGTCATTCTATGAAGAGTTATGAACACCAAAAATTAATTGAGTCCTTGATCTCTAATTAATTGCAAGTCTGAATTCTTAGTTGGGAAGTCTGGATTTAGAAGTTTACAGAGAATTTGTATCTATTTCTGGATTTAATATTTATCAGCAATAGAAGATGTAGATAAAAATCTCTTTTCTTGAGTTCTCTTCTAAAGAGAATTCTATTCAGTTTCTCTGTTCTGTATACAGCAGAGATTCAACTGCATCTACATCTTTTCTTCCAAGTGCTGGGATTACCATCACATACTGTAACTTTAATTTTTTTCAAACCCTATTTTTAATGATGGTTCTAAAGAACTTAACTTCCCTTCTAGCCCACTACCCACCAGAGATAGTGGAAAAGAAAGGATACGGGAGAAGTGGACCTGTTTAGAAAGGTTCTTTGGAGCAAATCCTGTCTATGTTGTCAGGAAATTAGCAGTTCAGTTCACAGGTTAGCAGTGCAGCTTGATCTACTTCACAGATACACCAGCAGTCCAGTTTGGTAGAGTTGGGATAGCAAACACGAATCAGCAGTGGCATGACCTAGAACAGCCAGGCCTCAACTGAATTGGCATGAGTCAGTAGGAGTGAACAAGGCCAACAGAAGTTCTCTCAGCAAAGAGCTGCAGCTAGCTCTCTACAAGCAACCCAAACTGTTCTCATAGTCCATTGAGTCCTATTTATATTCCCTCCAAACATCACCCTACCAAATCTGCCTGAGGAGGCAAGAAACCAGCAGCGTACCACCATTTCTCACTATGGAGTCCTGACAAATGCAGCATCAAATAAATAAATAAACAAACAAACAAATACATTTCTAAAAAAAGAAAATTATTTTCTATTGAAAGAATTCTTATTCATTTCCATTGCTTTCTGTTTTTGAATCATACCACACTGTCTTAATTGTTGTTGCTTTGTAATATGTTTTGAAATTAGTTGAGTCTTTGTACTTTCCCTTTTTCCAGGATTTTGTCTTTCCTGAGTCTGCCCCTCCCAGTCTTAGAGTCAGTGTGTCAGCTTCTTCAGACTGACTCAGGTTCTGATGATGACTATTGAATCTGTAGATTGGGAGAGTATTAAGGTCTTTGTTTGTTTGTTTGGTTTTGTTTTTTTAGCTTGGTTTGTTTGAGACAGGTTATCACTGTATACCCCTACTGGTCCAGAACTCGAGAACCAGGCAGACGGGCAGTGGTGGCGCATGCGTTTAATCCCAGCATTTGGCAGGCAGAGGCAGGCGGATTTCTGAGTTCGAGGCCAGCCTGGTCTACAGAGTGAGTTCCAGGACAGTCAGGGCTATACAGAGAAACCTATCTCGAAAAACAAAACAAAACAAAACAAAACAAAAAAATCTTTTTCCTTCAGTGTATACTTTTGGCACCATTGTGAAAAGTCAAGAATTAGGTCATTGTCAGTGGACTGGTATATGTTTGGCTTCTCTCTTCTGTTCCATTGGTTATCATATCTGTTTTGTATCAGTGAACTGCTTTTTGCTTGTTTGTGGTTTTGTATTTGTTTGTATTTTAAAACCAAGGGTACATCCACAGTTTTTTTCTTTTCTTAGACGTGCTTTGGCGGTTCAGAATCTTTTATGATTTCATATGAGTTTTGGCATTGCATTTAATATGTACATCACTTTGAGTAACATGACTGCTTCACAGCATTAATTCTGCTGATTCCTAAGCATGAGAAGTCCTTCAGTCTTACAGAGTTTTCTCAAATGTTTTTCTTCAGAGTTTTAGAGTTTTTTTAGTTTTTTTTTTTTTTTTTTTTTTCTTTTCCTGAGACAGGGTTTTTCTGAGTAGCCCCGGCTGTCCTAGAACTCACTTTATAGACCAGGCTGGCCTTGAACTCAGAAATCTACCTGTCTCTGCCTACCAAGTGCTGGGATTAAAGGCGTGCACCACCACCACCGCCTGGCATGTTTTGAATTTTTAAGGTGTGTGTTCATGAATGGTTAGGACAACTTGTGGGAGTCTTTTTTTCTCCTCCCTTTCCACCTTGATCCCAAAGATCAAACTCATGTCCCCAGCTTGGCAGCATATGCTTTTACCTACTAATCCATCTTAATGACTCCTATTTTTAGGATTTTTTTCTTTCTCTTCTTTTTCTTTTAAATATATTTTTAAAATTTTATGTGCTTGAATGTTTTGTCTACTATGTATATGCACCACATGTGTGCTTGATGTCCTCTGAGGTCAGACAAGGGCCTTTCATCCCCTGGAATTTGAGTTTAAGATGCTTGTGAGCTACCACTTGGGTGTTGGGATCCAAATCTTATAAGAGCAGCAGGTGCTCATAATCACTATGCTGTCTCTTCAGCCCCTGCCCCATGCAGGGTTTTTTAGTGCAAACTGGTCTTTTACCTGTTTAACCAGGAGTGACCTGAATCGCTAGTTCTTCTATCTTTACCTCCCAGTGCTGGGATTAAAAGTGTGCACCATCACCACACCCAGCTTTTTTTTTTTTTTTTTTTTTTAATTAGTGCTGCTACTTTACTAAAAGTAGATAACACATTTTTTGTTCCTGTATTGCTTTTGGTCCTCTGATAAACACCTCTGACCAAAAGCAACCTGGGGAAGAAGAGGGTTGTTGGTCTCACACAACCTGATCACAATTCATCACTGAAGAAAGTTAGGGCACAAACTCAGGCCCAAGTGGAGGCTGAAAAATCAGAGGAAGGCTGCTCATTGCTTTGCTTCTCTTGGTTGGCTCAGCTGCCTAGAAATGGGCACAGTGGGCTGTGCCCTCCTACATTAATAAGGACCTGAGAAAATATCCCATAGGCTAATTTAGTGATGAAAATTCTTTGATAGAATTTCTCTCTTTCCAGGTGATTTTAGTTAGTATCAACTTGACTAAAAAAGGAAGAAAAAAATCAGTACAATGCCTATGCACTTTTTGGTTGTAGTCTCTCTCTCTCTCTCTTTTTTTTTTTTTTAGAAAGATTTTATTTATTTATTTTATGTATATAAGTACACTGTAGCTGAACAGATGGTTGTGAGCCACCATGTGGTTGCTGGGATTTGAACTCAGGACCTTCGGAGAACAGTCAGTGCTCTTAACTTCTGAGCCATCTCACCAGCCCTTGGTTGTAGTCTTTAGGGACTATATTAACTTTAGAAATTTCTTTGCCACTTCTTGTTCCAACAAGCTATAGGCTTTATTGGCTTACGTGCTGGTCAGGTTCTCATGAGGTCTACTATCTTGTTCATGGGTAGGGGTGGGGACAGATGGGTTGGGCAGCAGATATCCAAGTTGAAGGATGTCCTCTGAGTACATATGAGGGTTGGAAGCAGACAACATTCAGCTTTACACAGGAGCAGATCTGAGGAAACCACTCAGTCTGCTGGTCTAGTGCTTTCAGACCTTGTGTAGCTGTAAGCCATCCTATTAAGATACACCAAGTTTGGGCTTAGGGTCTTAGTCCTGCCTTGCAGCAAACTGTACTTGGTAGTGAGGTAGTGCCAGATGCTGGGGAGTCTTTTGGACATTCCATTCCAAGGGCAGGAATCTAAGATCACCAATAATCTAAGCTCCATAGCCTGAGCTCTCTGCTGTTCCAATTTCTCAGTAGACCCACAGCCAACCCTTTCCCTCTTCATAGCTGCCTTTGTGGTCTTTCTTCTTCTGTACATTGTGGCCTGATGTCCTTAGGCTCCTGACTTGTTTCTAGGTTTCTAGAATAGTTCAGTCCTCAAAAACAAATTAAAGCAAAAACAGAAGATCCCCTCTGATGATGCTGAGCAGGCGCATTCTGAGCTGTAGGGACAGCAGTAAGTTGATTTCTTTTGTCCAGTGCTAGGCTGTCATTGCGGGAGGAATTGCTGTCACACATATATCTCTGCACTGGATTTAAGGCTTCTGAGAAGTGTGGGTCTCTCTGGTAGTTAAGACTCAGTTTGTTGACACAGAGCTGCAAGTCTTAGGTTTTGGTTTTGTCTTCAGCCCCTCACCCTGGGTTGATAGACAGAATTGGGGGAATAATTTACAGACTGCCTCCTGCATTTCTTAGGTTTCTGGTTCCCAAGCCTTATAGCTGTCTTGTCACTTTGATGTTGATTCCAATCTATTCCTCAGAACATAGTTTCTCATGTTTTTTCTTTGATTCTTCTCTCTCATAGAATCCCATAAAGGAAACATCTTCGCCCTTATACTTACTGAGTATGAGTATTTTTGTTTTCATCAATAAGTTTTAGATTTTGTGAAATACTTTTTCTGCATCTTTGCATGATTTTGTTTTATATTGTAATAATATGTATTATGTTGCTTGATGTTCAGATAGTAAACCAACCTTGCATTCCTGATATAAATCCTAACTGGTTATAGTAAATAATTTTATATATACTTGTGTTCTGGTTTGCTTTCTATTGCTGTGGTAAACTCCATGACCAAAACCAGCTTGGGGAGAACAAGTTTATTTTGACTTACATGTCCATCATTGAGGGAAGCCACGACAGTGTTAACTCAAGTAGGGGAGGAGCCTGAAGCAGAGACAGTAGAAGAGTGCTGCTTGAAGTCATGGTTCACTCAGGATCTCAGTATGTAATTTGTCCTGGAACTTACTATGTAGGCCAGGCTGGCTTGGAACTCAGATCTGTTTGTCTCTATTTCCCAGGGATCAAAGGCCAGTATGCCTGGATCTCTGCTTTCTCTACTCATACAACTTAAGACCTCTTGTCCTGAGGACTTTACTTACAGTGGGCTAGACCTTCCCAAATCATTCATCATTTAAGAAAATGCACCCCCAGATTTGCCCCACAGGCCAATTTGATAGAGGCATTTTCCCCATTGACATTCTCTCTTCCTAGATGACTCTAGCTTGTATCAATGTGACCAAAAAAACCCTAACCAATAGCCTGGCGGTGGTAGCTTACGCCTTTAATCCCAGCACTCAGAAGGCAGTTTCTGAGTTCGAGGCCAGCCTGGCCTACGAAGTGAGTTCTAAGACAGCCGGGGCCACACAGAGAAACCCTGTCTTGAAGAAAAACAAAACAAAAGGAAAACAAACAAACAAAAAAAACAAGACCCAACTAGCAAACAGTTGCTGAATTTGGTTTGTCAGTTGGAGATTTTTGTATTTATATTTATAAGAGATACTAATTTTCTTGTGATATTCTTGCCTTGTTTAAATCAGATTAATTTCTCAAATTGATCTGGAACTGTTCTTTACTTTTTTGGCAGAATTAGTACTCTTTAACCATTCAGTAAGTAATATTTAGCAATAATGATACCTGGGTTTTTGCTTGTGTAGTTTTTTCATTACTATCTGTTCACATTTTCTGTTTCTCTTGTTAACTTCAGTAGTTTTTGACTTCCTAGGAGCTTATGCATTTGATCTGTTATGTAACTTGTTGGTATTTTATAATCTATTTTATTTTTGTACAGTCAGAAATATATTTCATTTAAATCTGAATTTGGTCATTCTACTTGGTTGATTTAGCTAGAGTTGTTAATTTTGTTGAGCTATTCAAAGAACTGGCTACTTAGTTTCCTTTCCACTAGCTGCTAGTGGACGTGACACATGCTGTTGGAAAGCTTTGCTTCCACTTTGTGGCCACTGTCCTGTCTTCCTGATAGTCTCCTTCTCATCTTGTTTGTAAGGAATTTTTCTGTGTTGATTTTCCTAGGCTCTCAGTTTTACGCCATAATGAATTCCATCCTTCTTTTTCAGAGTTATATATACTTGTCTACTAGAATCTTAACTTTTTTCTATCCTCTCATTTTTTAATTTTTTTAGAAAAAAATTTTTATTGGATATTTTATTTATTTACATTTCAACCATCCTCTCAGTCATAATCCATTTAACAACAAAAGAAGTTAAAGAGAAAGAAACCAACCAATGTTTTAATTTCATGTACAACCAAAAAGACTTTAAATAATGATTACTCATTTTACAAATAGAACAAATGGTAGATCATTGTCAAGGACAAGACAGTTGACCCTCAGAAAGTGAGCAGACTCCCAGTACTTGGGAAACAGAAGTAAGAGGAGATCTTTGAGTTTGAGGTCAGCGTGAGCTGACATAGTGAATTCCAGGCCAGCCATGGCTTTAATGAGATCTTGTTACAAAAAAGAAAAGGAGGTTGGGGGTCAGCCAGTAAACAGCATTCTTTCTTGTTCTTGCTTTAGTTTCTGACTTCTTTACCCGTGAACTGTGACTTGGAGGTGTAAGCCAAATAACCCTTCCCTCCAAGTTGGTTTGGTGAGTGTCATGATAGCAGCAGAGAAGCAGATGAATGGCCTCCATAGCCTACTAGCACCACTCTGGTAAACAATTTTTTTTTAAAAAAAAAAGCACATGAACACTTGGAAGGAAATATTCAAAATCCTCATTGTATTCTGCCACAGATTACTAGCGTTTCTTTTGTTTTGTTTTGTTTTTCGAGACAAGGTTTCTCTGTATGGCCCTGGCTGTCCTGGAACTCACTCTGTAAACCAACCAGGCTGGCCTTGAACTCAGAAATCCACCTGCCTCAGCCTCCCAAGCGCTGGGATTAAAGACATGAGCCACCACCGCCCAGCTTCTTTTGTTTATTTTTAAGACACAACCTTGCTGTCTGGCTGGGAATTCACTATGTAGATCAGGCTATCCTTCAACTTACATCTCCTAATCCCAGGTGTAAAATTACAGATACAGGCCTGTATATTTTCAGTTTAAGTGCATCATCCCTTCAGTTTGACTATTTCTGAGTTATATCTTGTAAATGATACATATTGTTTATTGTTTATTTTTCTAGCAAATTATTGAACCTGAAGGAGTTGTAGCAAAGCGTAGATTTGTAGTTGGTTTATTAGAAATAATTGTGTTCCCACAAGACTTGGCTGGCATCTGATGTGGTGGAGGAGAGTCTGGTAAAGAAGTTTACCTTTTAAACGACTCGCATATTTTATGTATATGTGTGCTCTGGCTTCATGCATACCAGAAGAGGAAATCAAATCCCATTACATATGGCTATGAGTTACCATGTGGTTGCTAGAAATTGAATTTGGGACCTCTGAAAGAGTAGTCAGTTGCTCTTAACAGCTGAGCCATCTTTCTAACCCTAAAAGTTTACCTTTTAACTTGTGAGGTCTACACTAACTCTGAAAAGTTATTGTTGAGTATTGCAGGACAGTCACTTACTTGGGGTCAGAGAATTGATGTCATGACAGCAACTTGATAAGCTTTGTATGTATTTATTCAGAAGTGTGTGTGTGTGTGGGGTCATTCTTAATATCATTACTACAGTCATGATGGTGAACACCCAGGAGTTTTACCCCTTTCTCCTTTTTTTCTGTTCTCTGTGTCGGGTGTCATTGCATCATATTTTAAAGATTAATACATGGAATTATCTCCATCATTCTTTTAATTGCCAGCTGGTATTCATTTATATGAATATACCATATGAATGAGTTGTCTGATTTTTATTTGTTTCATGATAAAGTCTTATTGTGTAGCCTTGGTTTGGAGATGTAGACTAGGGTAGCATGTTCAGTTCTCATTTACTTTTTGATGAATAGTTGTTTCCAATTTTGAGATTCCAAAAAATTGATTAGAGTATTTTGTGTGCAAAGCCTATCAAGGCTTGTAGAGGACATTGGATCCCCTAAAATGAGTTACAGATAGTTGTGAGCCACTATGTGAATGCAGGGGATTGAACATAGGTACTCTCAAAGAGCAGACAGTATCTTAACCAGTGAACTATCTTTTCAGCTCCAATTTTTAGGTAGTCTTAATATGATTTGTAGGCCAGGCTGGCCTTGAACTCAGAAATTCACCTGCCTCTACCTCCTGAGTGCTGAGATTAAAGGGGTACTTTACCACCACTGACTTGTTCATGAATTTTTATGTGATATTTTCTGTTAAGTATTTAAAAATACCCTGAGTATACTAAGATGACCTTGTAGTTCCAGACAGTTCTGAGACAGAACAATGGTTTAGCAAGGTATACAGGACAGACTGGACAAGACTCCATATTTTAGTTTTGAGATAGGTTGTCGTGTACCCTGGCTGACATAGCACTAACTGGTTGTGCTAGTCAAGATGACTTTAAACTAATGATCGATCCCCTTGCTTCTACCTCCTAAGAGTTGGGATCACAGGTGTGCACCACTTTTTCTGGTTATCTGGTTTATGTGGTACTGGAGATTGGATGTAGGGTTTGTGTATGCTAGGCAAGCTCTCTGCAAGCTGCTGAGCTATGTATAGCTTTAGCCTGATGCTTCCCTTCTTTTCTTTCTCTTTTTTTTCTCCTTTGTTATGTATGAGTTTTCCTCCCAGTCCCAAGCTCCCAGAATAACGACTGTGGACTCTCAAAATATATTTTCAAACACCTTGGCCACAATTATGCTTTGGTTGGTTTTTTGATTAGATCTTTTTTTTTTTAAAGGGTAGAATTAATATTTTATTGTCATTTATAATCAGATGGCAGTTGGGTATAGACTCTCCACACTTCATAGTTTTTTGTTTTTTGGTTTTTTTTCAAATTAAAAAAGGTACAGGTTTTAAACAGCTGGTGGCTGGTTACACTTTTCAGAGCATGATTAGGCAAATTCAGTAATAGAGGCTTCAAGCTTTTCCTTGTTAGCACCGGAGAACTCGCCCACCTTTTGACCCTTTTTATAAAACTGGAAGGTCGGCATGCATTTGACTTCACATTCTGCAGCTACATCCTGGCAGTCATCTACATCCACTTCAAGGAACACCACATCGGAATACTTGTCACAGAGGGAATGAAAGAAGGGCTTGATCATTTTGCAAGGTCCACACCACGTAGCAGAGAAGTCCACCACGACAAGCTTGTCTCCCGCAGCAGCCAGGGCCTCCTGGAAGGCTTTCTTGCTCTCGATCAGCTTCACCATTTTGGCTGTTGCGGGGAGGGAACCACACGAGTTTCCGCAGAACCAGATGGAAATGGATCTGAGGCACTCAACGGAGCTTGCCTGATTAGATCTTAAGTTAATATCCCATTTATTCTAGTTTAAGTTCTGCCATGTGCCTGGTTACTTCTGCTCAATTTCCGTTCTTCTGTTCTCCATATTCCCAGGCAAATCCCCTGCACATGGCTTTCTCCCAGAATCCTTTCTCCCTCTTGGATGTGTCCCACCTTCTATTGACAGTTGATTCATCCATGCAACACACAAAATATTCTCTCTACATTTCTTTTCTTCCCCCCCAACTGTATTTTCATCATTATCTTTTAAGTTTTCTTATGTATGTGTATGTTTTACTACATGCATACATCTGTGTATACCATTTTTCTGGTGCCTGCAGAGGCCAGAAGAGGGCCCTGGATTTCCTGCAACTAGAATTTTTAAATGCTTATGTGCTGACTAGTATGGGTGCTAGGAACCTAACTCAGACTCTTTACAAGAACAGTAAGTGCTCCTAACCTCCAAGCACCTGTGTCTTCATTATACTGAAATTATCTGCGATATCTTTTTTATATTTTTCCCACCAATGTATGTTTCTTTTGGTGGTGGGAGGTTGAAGCAGGATCTTTTTACATAGTCCTGGCTGTCACTTAGTATGTAGACCAGGCAGGCCTTGTATTCTGCCTGCTATTGCCTCCCAAGTGCTGGGATTAAAGGTGTGGGCCACCACACCCAGCTGTGTTTCTTTTATATCTGGGTTTTTACTGTATTTTCTTTACTGCTTGAGGTATTTTTCTTCCTCCTCCTCTTCCTCGTCCTCCTCTTCTCCCTTCTCTTCTACCCCCCTCCTCCCATCTCTTCTTCTTCCTCCTCCTCCCTTCCCCCCCTTCCTGCTTTCTTGATAGGATTTCTCTGTGTAGCCCTAGCTGTCCTGTACCTCAGTGTACACCAGACTGGCTTTGAACTCAGAAATCTGTCTGCCTCTACCTTTGCCTCCTGATCACTCACATGCTACTTGCTTTCAAAATTCCCTGTAAAACTATAGTAATCAGGGCTAGGAAAATGCTCAGTGGTTAAAGCACTTGCTGGGCAAATGTGAAGACTGGAAGTTTGGATCCCTAGACTTTATGTAAATGTCAGGTGAGCATTGCAGCTGGCGTGTAATTCCAACTTCAGATGGCAGAGGCTCAGCTTCACCAAGGCAAGCTGGCTAGCAAGTCTACCCATATCAGTAAGCTTGGGTTTGATTTAGACCCTGCCTCAATGAATAAGGTAGAAAATCTATCAAGGATGATTTTCAGTGTCAACTTTTGACCAATACATGTATGTATGCACATCTCCATACATGTGCACTCACACATGTGTGCACCTCATTGAAAACTTCCAAACATTTATGTTTAGCATACCCATACACATGAAACAAAGGGTAACCCCCCCCAAATCTATAGTAATCAGAACTGTTGTACAGACACATAAACCACAGGAATATAATGAGTCTAGAAAAATAGTCGTATATACCATGTTTCCATCAATCTTTTTAAACAAAACAAAACAGATAAAAAAGCTAAAACAACTCAAAAGAATATGTATATTGGTGGAGGCTGAGGTGGTATGTTTAGCAATGTTGCCATGGTGCTTGACACAAAACTTTCAGCAAAATTTAAAAAATTAACCCCAAGAGAATTGTAGATATTAATGTCCAGCCTAAAATTATAGAGCTTAATTAGGAAACTTATAAGAAAATCTTTGCAACTTGATTAGGCAAACAGTTCTTAGAACAGAGTAAAAAAAAGCCATTAGGAAGGAGGTTAATAAATTGAACCCAGGTCTTATATGATGCAGACCTTTAACCATAGCACTATGGCTTCGAGGTATCTGTTCAACTGCTTCAAAATTTGCTGAGCCTTTCTGTTCTGTGTGCAGCATACCCACTCACTTAGGAAAAAAGAAAGGAAGAAAAAAATTCAGAAATAAAAACTATGGTATAGATACATAAACCACAGGGACAGAATAGAATGCTGTCTTGAAGGTTAACTTTAGATAGACATTTAGATCACCCTGTTTTTCTGTAAATGATTTCTTGAGGTCTCTTTCCCAGGTACTACATATGGCTTGTCCATTTAGCAGAGATACTTGATAACATTATGGGAGTTAGGTTTCCAAAAGGAACATTGCAGCCTCAGTATACTAGTACTTACCGGCTCCATCAAGCTAGCTAATGTTATATGGGTATACCCAGAGCCAGTCACTGTAGGAAAGAAAGAACTACATTAGATTTAAAGATGAGGAGGGATTGTTTATCTCTTAGGGTTTCTATTGCTGTGATCAAACACCATAACCAGAAGCAACTTGGGAAGGAAGCTTACACCCAGTTCCGTATCATAGTCCACCATTAAAGGGATGTCAGGGCAAGAACTGAAGCCAGGATCATGGAGGGGTACTTATTCCTGGCTTACTCAGTTGTCACATGGCCTCTTGAGGAGGCAAATGCAGGGAGTTTGACTGCACCTATACTCATCCTGCTCTCTTATACTGTCGAAGACTACCTGCCCAGGGTTGGCACCCCCATCCCTAGGGAGCTGGGTACCTCCATATCAATCAGAAAAATGCCCTACAGACTTGCTAATTATAGGCCAATCCTTTGGGGACATTTTTTAATTAGGATTTTGTTCCCTGGGTTGGAGAGACAATTTAAGTTAAGAAAACTGGCTATTCTTGCTAAAGACCTAGGTTAGTTCCCAGCACCCATGTGGCAGCTCACAATCACCTGTAACTGCAGTTTCTGGGGATCCAGTGCCCTCTTCTGGCCTCCAAGAGCAGCAAAGACACATGTGATCAAACACTAATACACACACAAAGAAAATTTTGAGCTGGGCAGTGGTGGTGCATGCCTTTAATCCCAGCACTTGGGAGGCAGAGACAGCGGATTTCTGAGTTTGAGGCCAGCCTGGTCTACAGAGTGAGTCCAGGACAGCCAGGGCTATACAGAAAAACCTTGTCTCAAAAAAAAAAAAAAATAAAATAATAAGTTTTAAAAGTTAAAAAAAAAATTATAACTTCCTGGATGAGCCTAGTTTTGTGTCTAGTTAGCGTAAAGTAGCCAATACATTATAGTAGTCTTCAAGGTTGCCTCAAATGGTATCTTTTTTCTTATATTCCTTGTGAAGTCCTTTCTAACACAGAGTTAAGTCTGACCTCAGTAACTATGAGGACATTGCAGAAGTTACAGCACTTGCTTAATTTGTAGCTACTTAGAGAGGCCATAGAGAGAACTTCATTCTTTTCACACAGTAGTGCAAATTAGAGCCACCATAAATATGAACTACTTCTGAAATACCCTGCAGACTCTCTCAAGGCTTCAGATAATATCTCTGTCATAGTTCAACCTCTTGAGAAATCCAAGCTTGGCTTAAGCCACTTTCCCAATATTAACTGTGATAAATACATAATTATTGTTTCAAGGTGCTTCATTGAGGGTGGGTTTGTTAGATAGCAATAGATGAAAAATATATACCTTTCATGTATGCTTTGAAAAGTAGAAATAAGATTGAGTCTTGCTGTGTATCTCAAACTGGCTTGCAGCTAGCTCTGTAGCTCAAGTTGGTCTTAAACTCAGCATAAGGTATTTATAACCAAAGTTTTCTATCAGAAATACAATTACATGAAACATTTAAATATGAGTTTTTATTATACAAAGGCCAATAAAATTTCAAATGAAGTAGGTTTAAGAAGCCTGTATAATGCAACTTTGATTATAAAGTAAAAATGATATAAGAGATGCTAAATGTCATATCAGTTGAGTGTATGAGATCAAAACCTTTGTAGTTAAGTTACATATGAATAATGAAAGTCAAGCATGTGGACATATACCTCTAGCTTCAACTGCATGAGAATCCAAAAAAGATGGGAGATGTGTGCTAACAACTTAGCAAGATCCCATCTAAGTAAATGCCAGTACAATCACTAGTACAAGTTTTTAAGTCCTTTTTAAGAAAATCTGTTGTAAATACAGATAAGGTGTTTGGGTAATCTACGGGTTGATACTTTGTTGTTGTTGTTGTTGTTTTTGTGGCCATGCATTTTATGACTATACTTTTTTTTTTTTCAGGGTGTGTGGGTAGGTAGGTGGGTGCATGCTTGTGGTGGTCGGGAGTGAACCCAAGACTTTGCACTCTATCACTAACCTACACAACTCCAACCCCCTTTTCTCAGATTACACAATGAAGGGGAGGAGGGATGTCTCTTAACTGATTACTGAGTATTACAGGTTGATGTTATGTTTTTTACAGATGGTAGTGAAAACTTTTATGGATATGGATCAGGATTCAGAAGATGAAAAGCAACAATATCTCCCACTAGCCTTGCATCTTGCATCTGAATTCTTTCTCAGGAACCCTAATAAAGATGTGCGCCTTCTTGTAGCATGTTGTTTGGCTGATATATTTCGAATCTATGCCCCAGAAGCTCCATATACTTCCCATGATAAACTTAAGGTAAATAGAATGTTTACAAAATAACTTTACTTTTATTTTTGTCATATGAACATGGGTTTTGATCCTAGGTTTTATTTAATTATTTATCATCTACAGAAATGACTGGTACAGAATGAGGCTTTAAAAGGAAGCTTGTCCTCGTCTGTTCCTATTTAACCCTCCTGATAGACTATCAGGAAGTCCAGCTAGATAGATAGAAAGGATGAGGAATGGCTTCATGATCATTTGCAAAACAGTAATACTCTAGGATTACCCACTCCTTACAGGTTATTAAACGCTGAATATTAAGTATCTACAACTGCTCATTTTGGTGGTTCTGTCTTTGTTTAAAACAGTTAGTTATTTTTAAAATGATTTTTTTTTTAAAGATTTATTTAATTATATGTAAGTACACTGGAGCAGCCTTCAGACACTCCAGAAAAGGGCATCAGATCTCATTACGGATGGTCTGAGCCACCATATGGTTGCTGGGAATTGAACTCAGGACCTCTGGAAGAGCAGTCAATGCTCTTAACCACTGAGCCATTTCTCCAGCCCTAAAATGATTTATTGTACTGATTTTTATTTATTATTTTTCAATAATTATTAGGGAAATTGGAAACCTTGGAGTGACTTTTAAAAAAAATTTTTATTTATTATTTATGAATATGTGTGCACCTGCATGAGTTCATGAGCATTGCATACTTAGATTCTTGCAGAGATAAGAAAAGGGTGTTGGATATTCTGAATTGAGTTGCAGGTGGTTGTGAGCCATCATATGTAGGTGCTGGGAATTAAACTCAGGTTCTCTAGGAAGAACAACAAATGCTGAGCCATCTCTCCTTTTAAGTACAGTCAGTATTGCCCTTCCATCCGTTTGGTTTCTCTTTCCATACTTCAATCATTTGTGATCAGCCATGCTCCAGAATACTAAGTGAGAAAGTTCAGAAGTAACATTCCATAAAGTTTCAGTGTATATAGTGTTTGAGGACTATAATGAGGGTTTACTGTCATCCTTTATTCCTCTTGAGACATATGCCACCTGCTTGTCAGTCATCCATTGGCTACCTTGGATGCCTCAGCAACTGGAGTAGTGTCTTAGTGTTTATATTCAAGTCATACTTATTTTAATAATGACCACTTTTATAATAACATTGTTTTATTTGTGGTGACTTTTGTTCATTTCTTACTGCCTGGTTCATAGAATAAACTTTATCATGAGTATGTATATAAGGGAAAACACAAAATACATTACCAGTTTCCACTGTTAGGAAGATCACAATAAAACAAAGTCATTTTGTACCATACTAATGCTATTTTAAATGAAAATACCTTGAAAAAAAAAGTAAGGAATAAAGCACCAACATCAGCTCTCAGGTCAATGCCTTGGGTTTGTTCAATACAACTTTGTTGTCACACATAACTTTAAAACTGTGGGCTGAAAGCTCCTTGCTTACATGTCAAGTGTAGCAATGAAAAGACTCATTAAATTCATTAAAAATGGAGAAAGTAGTTTGCCACGATGAAAGTACAGACAGTGAGTGACCAGAAGCTCTATTATAGACAGGAGTGTAGTAAGATTGTAGTCTTAAGTGAGAAGCCCTTAAGTGTGCGGTAGAAGTATCAGTCTTTAGTATTACTTCCAAAGGATATTTTGTTTGTGCTAATCTTTTTCAGCCATTTCAAATAATGGAATAGGCAGTCTCACAGCACTCAAATAAAAGAGAATGTTCTTTATTGTAGTTTATAATTACTTTTTTATATCTATACCTCTATGTAAATGTCGATATTACAAAAGTGACAAGTAATAATGTCTAAGTTAATATATTTTTCATTTTTTTATTTAACAGGACATATTTCTCTTTATTACCAGACAATTAAAAGGTTTGGAGGATACAAAGAGTCCACAGTTTAATAGATATTTTTATTTATTAGAGGTAAAAATACTTTATTTAATAAATATAATTCCATGTTATACATTTTTATAACTATAATGTAAAGTAAAACTTTTATACATAACTTACTTAATAAACTATCTTATGTTTCATAAGGAAAATAATCTGTTTCTTCCTATCTTAAAAAGTTAAAAATATAATTTCTGAAAAAAATAATTTAACATTTTATTTTTATTTCTGATTTATAAATGAATTTTACTGCTCCTGAAGTTTACACACATATATATATTCCTAACTATTTAGTACTTTTCAACATGAAAGTTGATACCACCAGCTGTGTTTTTAAAGATAAAAATGACTTGTAATTGGATACATTGAATCTTTGTAGACTTTACTATAAAGAATCCTAGTTGTAAAAATGAAATTCTACGAGTGTGCTTTTGTTTAAGAGTTCTACATATATGTGATTAACCAATTATTTTTATTTATTGATTTAAGAATTTAGCTTGGGTTAAATCATATAACATCTGCTTTGAGTTGGAAGATTGCAATGAAATTTTTATTCAGCTTTTTAGGACTCTCTTCTCAGTAATCAAGTAAGTTTTTTTAAGCTTTTATTTTTTTCTTACTGTATATATTAATATGTCATTACTCAATATATAAAGCTCCCTATATTTAATAGAGAATTGATTGCAAAGGGGTAAATAAGGAAATCCTGTTGTTTGAGAGCTGTCCCTGCCATCGTTTTAATTAATTTAATTAATTATTTATTTATTATTTAATTAATTTAATTAATTATTTATTATTTCTGAGCCATGTGCTTTAAACCAGATTTATTATATTGGACATTATTCTGTCCTTGGAACAGGCCACAGATCCAACCAGAAAGCAGTTGACTACCCTCATAATTTTCATGATACTATTGCACTCTTGGGTATTGTCAGTTATGTAGCAGTCAGGACTTAACACTGTATAATACCACTGGTGACTTTTCTCTCCCAACTCTGCATAGTGCATAGTGGCACTATGAAAGCTAGCTATGAGGAGGGAAGTTTTCACATGATTTCTTTTTGCCCTTCAACCAAGGTATGTTCAGTGGTAGAGTCTTACCATCTAGTTATAGTGGGCAATCAGGAGCAGTGGAAATACTCTGTTGTTGGACATGGCCCTAGGGCTTCCCTAACCAATAACTCAGAAGGAGGTATCTCACCCCTTGTTTGGGAGAAACAACTGGTATAAGCAATAGCATTGTTGTGTAAAAGTCATAAGACCTCAAACAATGAAGCACTGTGGAGCAGAACAGATTAGTCCATTCACTTGCTGACTTTGATATGTTTGCTGTTTTTGAAATTAGGTATGTATACATGTACGAATATATATTTGTATGTAAGTAATATTTGTATTGTGAAACTATTGAGATGGAATCCAGGGACTTAAACTCACTAGATACTAGGCAAATGCTCTACCATTGAACTATATCCCTGACTCTTTAAAGTCATAAACATCACTTAAGTCAGCTTTTCATAGAATAGAAAAACTAGTGGAAAATCATTATAGTTAGCGGTTGGGAGAGTCCAAACTGATTTCCATCTAGTAGTTTTATTGTTTATACCAAACATCTATGAGATGTGTATTAAAGTATTGTATGTAAATGTCTTATATTAATTTTGAATTATCTGCCATATTAAGACATGTAGGAAGAAGCAGATGATTTTATTAATTATATCCAAAAGAAACCTTTCAGCACATGGTTCTGTGGGGTTGCTTATGAAAGAATGCTTTTATAGAAGTATAAATAAACAAAGAATAAAGGATTGGTCAGATAGACTCCATGTCTTCATGGATAGAAGGAACATCATCCATGTGGCATACAGGAACAGTGGATGGGGAGATTACTCGGTAAAGTTCTTGCTAGTAATCTCAATGCTGGCTAAAAAAGACAGACTTTGAGGTTCTCTAGCAGACAGCCTACTTGGTGAGTCATAATGAGACCCTCCCCTGTAAGTAGTTGGTGACTTGTGAGGATTTACAGTAGAGTTTGTCTCATGTTTTACACATGCTTAAATATTTGTATACACAACTGTATACATAGACCAACTCATAAATACCAAAAATAAATTAATTAAAATGAACAACTTGTAACCACTGTTTGTATTGTACCAACATTTCATAGTCTTCTGTTTTGAAATTTATGGTTACTAGCCTCAACAATTTGTGAAAATACTGATTTTGTTTTTTTGGGGGGCGGGGGATAGTTGTTGAGACAGGGTTTCTCTGTGTAGCCCTGGCTATCCTGGAACTCACTCTGTAGACCAGGCTGACCTCGAACTCAAATATACCTGCCTCTGCCTCCCAAGTGCTAGGATTAAAGGCGTGTGCCACCATTACCCAGCAATTTTGTTCTTTCTGTAACCTTATCCACACAAAATTTACTCTATACTTTGAAGCCTTTCTTTTTGTTAATTCATTTCAGGAAACTTGATTATGATGTATTGCAGAACTTTTCTTATGGCTTTAGTTTGGTTTTGATTTTATGTTTGGGACTCCTTGAGTTTCTAGACCCTGGGCTTATCTTTTGATTATTCTTCCAAACTCTCATAAGAAGTCCAAAGATTATTTATTCTCTGTTTGTAAGGAACTTTCCCACATGCATATGCTGATCATTAGGCCCTTTATTCTTTGATTTTGTTTATCAGTAGTTCTTTGCCCACTGATACTCAGCTCTACAAACTTTATTCTGTGTGGACTCTGGGGGAGAACTATCAGGGTCCACTAGGGCTGACTATGTAAGTTATAAGCTGTTGATTTTCCTCTAATCAGTGTGATAACCAGTATCAGAGCAAGATTGTTTCTATATTTTGCTCAGTTCTTAGTTGTTTCAAATACAGGGCAAATCATTGTCTTATTACTATATCTAGCTGGAAGGGAAAGTCTTTTAAGTTTACTGATTTGGACTGGTGAAATCTTTGAAATAATTTGTTTGTTTTTGAGACAGGATCTCACTGTGAAGCTGGTCTAGAACTCACTATGTAGATTCTGCCTGTATGCCTCCAAAGCACTGAGATTAAAGGTGTGCATCACCAAGCTTGGCCTGGAATAATTTTTTAAGGTCTCTTTCATGTGTTTTCCCTGTATTCTTTCTTTCTTTTCAGATACATGGATCTGAGAACCAGGCACTCAGATTTTTGTTTTGTGTTGTTTTGTATCAAGCTAAATATCTATAGTCTTCCAGCTCGTTTCCTCTGCCACACACACAAGACATACACATTGAGAACTGTACACTCAATAGTTCTTTACAGATGACATTTTGTAAAGTGTATAATTTGGAGAGCACCTGTAAAAGAACTGTCTTCTAAGAGTTGTGGAAACTGTGTGACAGTCCCCCCTCCCCCAACTCCCTACAACTTTTAACAGTTTCTGTTTTCATTAATCATTAAATGCTAGGTGGGTCTTTTTTTTTTTAATTTCAGGAAAAACATTTAAAACCCTTTAGATATTCTGTCTTTCAATTTTGTTTTAAACCTCTGTATTTTTACTATAGAATATAGCTTACATTATTCTGTAGGCTATACATTTTATTTTTTATTGTGTGTGAGTATATACAGGTAAGTGAGTTGTAGAGAATATAAGAGTTATTAGAAATTAGGGTGGGGCTGGTGAGATGGCTCAGCAGGTAAGAACACTGACTGCTCTTCCGAAGGTCATGAGTTCAAATCTCAGCAACCACATGATGGCTCACAACCACCTGTAATGAAATCTGATACCCTTTTCTGGTGTGTCTGAAGACAGCTACAGTGTAGTCATTTATAATAATAAATAAGTCTTTTAAAAAAAATTAGGGTGGTGTTTGTTCTGGTAGAGTATAATAACATGGTTCACTTAATTGCATGCAATAGGCTTTGGGAGTGTGGGGTGGTTTAAATATTGCAGCTGAAATTTTTGCCATTGTCAGCATGGATCCCTTAAGTAAAAGTTTCTTTACACTTGAGATTGTTTGTGTTGTACTGTGATTGAGTTTTGGGCTTCATATGTGCTAGACAAGTGCTCTTGCTGTTGTACTGTATTTCCCAACTTTATTCTCTCCCCTAGAGACTCTTGCCTAATAAGTTTAGCTGTGAGGAGGTACAACATGAGTTTGAGATCAACCTGGGTTATATAACAAGACTTTGTCACCAGTAAACAAGTACATGAAAGAAAAAACCCCTAGAAATTTGTATTTTTATATGCCCTAATTTTTTCTTTTTTAGCAATAGCCACAATACGAAGGTACAAATGCACATGTTAGACTTGATGAGTTCTATCATCATGGAAGGTGATGGTGTTACTCAAGAATTATTGGATTCCATTCTTATCAACCTCATCCCTGCACACAAGGTCTGTATAGAATCATGGTATTAAAGATCAGCTTACCTAAAGAAATCAGTTCCTGTTTTTGTCTATTTACAATTTTATATTGTAATTCCTTTTCTGTCCCTAGAATTAGTCACATTTGTCTTACAACTATTATTTTTAGAAGAAACATTGATTAAAACATTTAAAAATTTTTTTGTTTAGTATGTGTGGATCTTTTATTGACATATATGTCTGTGAACTATGTGTGTGCAGTGCCCACAGAGGCCTGAAGAGGGTATGGAGTTATAGACAGTTATGAGGCACTATGTGAGTGCTGGGGATACAACTCCTGTTCTCTGCAAAAGCAACCAGTGCTCTCAAGCACTGGCCACAAAAGTGTTGTGATTCTAGCTTCTTTTTGAGAAATATAAGATGAATAAGATTGAATATTTATAGATTCAGTAGAATCTATGTTAACATTAGGTGTTAACTGGTATTTTTGAAAACAATTTTCTCAATAAGTTTTTAAAATTTAACTATATGCTGTTTGGTACCATCTTAATGTTATAGTGCATTGGGACTTACGATAACATAGTATTCCTCATTTTAGAAACAAGTAATGGGAGTGTGATGGCTCACAACTTTACTATAGTCACTTGGAAAACAGAGGCAGGCAGATCTATGGGGCCAGCTTGACCTATTTAGTGACTGCCCAGCCAGCCAGTACTACATAGTGAGGACCCTGTCTCAAAAAAAAACGTGTTAAGATCCTAAAAATACAGTTAGTCAATGGCCTTCCCAGCCTCTTCCTATCACTGTAGCTGTTTTCAGACACTCCAGAAGAGGGAGTCATATCTCATTGCGGATGGTTGTGAACCACTATGTGGTTGCTGGGATTTGAACTCAGGACCTTCGGAAGAGCAGTCAGTGCTCTTAACCACTGAGCCATCTCTCCAGCCCCAAGAGTATGTATTTAGAATAATGTGTGTTGTAAGTTTATGGTGGCTAACATACAAACTCAAACACCTTGACATCTGTTTTATATAGGTTGGACTTTTGGCTCCCTGTCTAATGTAATGTAGTATCTGATTTGTTGAGTTCATTTGGCACCTTCTGTGTAAAACCGTGAATTGTATTCCCTTAACTTTTTTCATACTTTGCTAGATTTGAAACTTAACTGTTCAAATGATGTTGTCTCATCAATTTGAAGTTTGCATGTTTTTTTTTTTCAGAACTTAAATAAACAGTCCTTTGACCTTGCAAAAGTCCTATTGAAAAGGACAGTCCAGACTATTGAAGCATGTATTGCCAATGTATGTATTTCTGTATACATTTTATAACTTTGATTCTTGAGGTTTTATATGAATTCATTAGAATTATTCACACATAGATATATTTCTTACCTAAACAGTTTTATTCAGAAAAATATGAAACACATGAATACGACTAAAATTGAAGAAATGCAGTATAACATTTTAAAATGTCTTCAGACTGACACAAGTGATAGATTTGACTTAAAAATCTAATGACAGTTCCTACTCCTTCTTCTGCATCTGTGCTTGTCATATTGCCTTCCAAATACTCAAAACTCTTTGATTTTGTCTATGTATCTTACTCTTCCTTTGAAAAAGGGTCTCAGTATGTAGCCCTGGCTGACCTGGTACTTATCAGGCTGGCCTTAGAGATTTGCCCGTCTCTTACTTATCTGTATATATTTTCCTCTTTGTGTCTTCCACGTTATTCTTCTCTTTCTTCTTTAGTAGATGTTTATAAATATATATAATTTAACAGAGTATATTGAGGGGGAGTTACAGGTAAGGGGATAAACTGGAAGGTGTAGCTGATCTTTGTTTTGTGACTGGTTCTTTCTCACTCTTTTGGATGGTTGTGTCCTACCACCCCACCCCTTTTACCTCTTCTCATTAGATAGGAGCAAAAAACGGATTGAGGGGAGAAAGAATAAGAAACCTGAATCTATTTTCTTTCCTTTTGTTTTTTCTTTGACTGTGGCTAACAAACCAAAAACAGCCTTCCTAAAGGACCAACAACCACTGATCTGACTATGGGGGGGCTATATAGAATTTATATACTCTCTGCAAAGTTCCCAGAATTCCAAATGTCACAATCACAGAAACTTATCTGTAGCTGGCAAAGCCAGGCTTCTGCTGGAGCAGGAAGTAAGTCAAAATCAGCTGTTGTAGCAGCCCAAAGCAGCATTCTATCCCATATCTGGGATTAAAATGGAAATAGATTCTTAAAATATTTCTGTGTTTTTTTAAAGAAACCAAAATCGTAGAATTGATACTACATGTATAGGACAGTTCTGTTCTTCTACTCTGTCTTAGGGATCAAACTAAGCTTATAAGGTTTGAGAGGGAAGATGTGACTTTATGTGCTGGGCTATCTCTCCAGCCTTGTAAATAATGTCTTTCAGTATTTTGTGGACATGAAATAGTTGTAAAACGCCTTTATTCCCAGTATTCAGGAGGCAGAGGCAGATGGGATTTCTGAGTTCAAGATCAGCCTGATCTACAGAGCTTTTTTTGAAACAGCTAAAGATATACAAAGAAACAGTGTTTTAACCCCCCCCCCCCAGCATATACAAGCATGTGCATAAATTAAATTAATTCTTATAATAAAAAAATTAAAATTGAACGTAAGTCTGTTATCTTTGTAAGAAGTAGAATGATAAAAATTTATGATTTTTACAACCTTCAAATGGTTGTTTTCCAGATGTACTAATGTGCACATCTCATGTCTAGTTCCATGTTTTAACTTTTTGCTAATAATACAAATGACTATAAATCGACACGTATATTCTTTTTCTTTATTGAATTGTATTAAAGGTTTTATTGGTGTTTTCAGAAAATTTTTTGGAATTCCACTACTGTTTTGAAATTCAGTTATGTTTCAGATATGCTCCCATAGGTATCATCTCATCTTATTCATATGTATACATGTATTCTTTAAATTTATTTTATATGTATGGGTATTTTCGACTTAAGTGTTTCTGTGTACCATGTGTGTATCTGGTATCCATAGGGGTCGGATTAGGGCATCATATCTCCTGAGACTGAACTTACAGAGCTGCCATGTGGGTCTTGAGTCTGCTGGAGGTTCAGCCAGTGCTCTTGCCTGTTGAGCTGTCTCTCTAGCCCCATTGGTGTATATTTGAAGACTGTCTTTATTCTTTTTAAAGACCTAATGGTTAATATGAATAGAAATGCCTTAAAGTAATATCTATCACTAAACTCTGAAAAAAACCCCCATAATTTTTAAGTAAAAAAATCAGATTTGGACTTTAAAATTTTTTCCATGTAGTGATTGCTTTATAAATGTTTCTATAATGAGTTATACATGCTGTCTAAATTGTTTTACTTTAATGAAAGTAAGGTTTTCAGAATGTCATTCTTACTTGAAGCATAACCCGTTGGCATGTTTTTTGCTGTACTTTATTAGGTTCTTACACCTCTACCTCCCTTCCAACCCCCAGCACTAGATAGGAGAGAAAGAAGGTTAGCAAGGAAAGGAAGCCTAGACCTCTTTAGACTGCTGCCTGCTGAGTAGGGGGCAAGTCCAGCTTTGTTGTTAGGATTTCTCTTCTTCTAGTCTCTGCTCACAACCACTTGACAAACTGCACCAACAGGATCAGCAGCAACAGGGGGAGCAGCAGCCTCTACTGGCTCTCTCCACATTCCCCAGAATTAAACTATCTGTTGCTGGCAAAACTCATGTCCCTTCTTGTGCTCGAGGCAAATCATAGTCAGCTGCTGTGAAGCAGCCTCTTACCCCACACCTGAGGTTAAAATAAAACATATTCACAGAACATAACGGGGTTTTTACAGAAAGCAAAATTCTTACTACAACAGCCAATAATGTGTTTTAATTTCGCCTTTTTACATTCATGATTAGACATTTGAAAGTTTGTTTCTTCTCTTGTTTGGATGACTATCTTATATGTTAGAAATTCAGTAGCTAATTTGTATCTTTCAATTATATGGGTAATGTTCAATCAGTCTTTACATGTATGTTTATGGAAAATTGTTTAGGTTTTTAAATAAAATAACATTTTTTTTATTATAATGTCTCTTATAGTTTTTCAATCAAGTGCTGGTGCTGGGAAGATCATCAGTCAGTGATCTGTCTGAACACGTATTTGATCTGATTCAGGAACTTTTTGCTATAGATCCTCAGTTATTGTTATCTGTCATGCCACAGCTTGAATTCAAACTGAAGGTACTTTTTAAGCTGTATAGGAAAAAAAATCTACTTTGAAGATTTTTTTTTTTAATTATATAGGAATGAAATATGAGTTTAGTTTATATCATTTAGGTCGTGTAACATACAAAACATATGAAACATTTGCCTGGTTGTTATCTGCTAATAAACAGTGACAGGAGATGTAAAATAAGTGTCATCTTTGAAATTTACAATATTCAGTTATAATATTAAAGAATATTCATATATTTAAGTAATACTAAAATTACTTGTTGTATAAGTAATGGGTTTAATCATTTTTATGCCAATTTATTATATTAGGATGCACATTCAGTCATACACTAAATAAATGTAATAGTAGAAAAAATAATTGATAAGCTATGAATGTAGAATTTTTAAATTTTTGGTCTTTTCACTTATTAAGATGAATATTGTCAGTTCAACATTTATATCGTCATACTTCTTCATTATGACTTAAATCAACACACTTGTCTATCAGCAGTAACAAACATTGTGCACCTGAAGGCAATTTCAGCTTTACTTGAGAAACATGACACCTTATAGTGATGGCAGCAGGGCTTTAGATCAAATTAGTTTTGTTTTAGTAGTTTATAGATGTAAAAACCTCACATTACTTGCAATAGTCATGGGTCTGCAAATACAGTCACTCACAAGTAATACAAAATTTTCATAAAGTGTACTGTTTGACATTTAAGACATTAATATTTCTTTAAAGAGTTAAATTGGATTAACTAGTAAATTTTAGACATACTAAATGTTTATAGTGCTGAGCATTGTTTTATTTTGGTTGAGAAAAAAGTTTTAAAGTTTCCATTTTGTTACTACTGTGTTTAAGCCTTACATGATTGTCATTTTTCATTGTTTTATATAAATTTGCATATTTTACTCCCCCACCACCCAAAAGCTTTCTGATAGTGATTAACTTGAATTTTGAATTTCCATTTTCCTTAATAATGTTCTTCCCTGCTATGTTCTCTAGTCAGGGAGGATCATTGCTAAAATTGTATACCAGAACCTTAAGACATCACTGTTCATGTGAATATTGTGGTTGCAGCAAATAATTTTTATGAAGGAAACTTACTAGGGTAGGAAGTTTGTGTACTTTTTTTAAACTCTTGTAAAATGCTTCGACTTGAACAAAATGTCTATATATAATCAATGTGCAATTTGCAAATAAGTTGTAAAGTAGGTATGAATTAGCAATAAGGATGATGGTCATAAAGCCAGTAGATAAGGATGGTCATAAAGCCAGTAGATCTCACATGAAATCAGAAAAACACTTATATAGTAAACAGGAGCACGTATTATCTTACATTATTCATTGAACAAGTCAGAAGTAAAGGCAGGCCCCTCCCCCATTGTGTCTTCTCTCTCTGTAGAGCAATGATGGTGAAGAACGGCTAGCTGTGGTTCGACTCTTAGCAAAATTGTTCGGCTCTAAGGATTCAGATTTAGCAACACAGAATCGGCCTCTTTGGCAGTGCTTTCTTGGGCGGTAAGAAAACGTGACTTTAGATTGTTGTATGCTCTACATGATTATAGAATCCATGAGATTAAGATTACACATACTAAAATATTTATACTTACTGGCTTTGCTGACATCTGTGCTATAATTTTCCTCTTAGAATAAATTGTGGACCAAAGTATTTATGAAGAAAGTTCATTCATTTGTTGTAATACTTTGTGCATGAATGTATGGCTGTGTTCTGAGTATTCTTTATTTCTAGTAAAACTTAAAGCTTTACTATTTATGCTACTTTTGGTTTCATAATGGCAACCACATAACTCTTTGCAAGTGTTTTTATAGAATTCTATATCTTCTCCCCTCCGCTGTCCCCCACTCCCAATTTGAGAAGGGTTTCTTCCATAGCTCTTGCTGTCTTAAATTCACTATGTAGACAAGACAAGGCTACCCTTGAACTGTTGCCACTGCCTCCTGAGTGCTGCGTTTGAAGTCGTGACCCACCATTTCTAGGTCTTTATATTTTCCATAGAATGCTTTAACTGTCAGGATAATTAACTTAGTTTCTATTCAATAACCATTTTTGTTTATAAATACTTTTGTGATTTTATTTGAAAGAAACTATTTTGTGTTATTAATACTTAATAATTATTTTCTGTTTAGATTTAATGACATTCATGTTCCTGTGAGATTAGAAAGTGTGAAATTTGCCAGTCACTGTTTGATGAATCACCCAGATTTAGCAAAGGATCTCACAGGTAAGCTCCCCAGTTTGTTACACATATTAACCACACAAACATTTCAGATGTGGCTATGCCCTGTTCTAGTTCCTGAAAAAGATTGGATTGCAAGATGGCTTCATGTTAGCTTTGTGGACTAGGAAATTATTTCTCATTTTTAAAATAAAACCTGAAGCATTCCTGTACTGACCTTGGGAATATTTTTTAGAAATCATAAAATTGAGATAATGTAATCATTATGACATTAGATTCAGAAAGAAATCACATCTGTGCTTAGTTTGACACTCAGTTAATCCCAGTACTTGGGAGGCAGAAGCAGATGGATCTCTGTGAGTTCAAGGTAAGCCTGTTCTACATAGTGAGTTCCAGGACAGCTAGTGCTACACAGTAAGATCCTGTCTCAAAATTAATAAATAAGTAAATAATACATATGTACATATATACGCTCACACATATAAACAAATCACTTCTACATTACTAAATACAGTAGCAAACCTAATGTATGTAGAAAAATGTCTATCTTCTAGATGAGATTGTGACCTTTTGATATTTAATTTTTTTGGAAGGGCAGAGCGGGTCTTCAAAGTATTGTTTCTCTGCATAGTCCTGGCTGTGTAGATCAGGCTAGCCTAGAACTGTGAGCCACCTACACAGCCTACTCCTCCTCTGCTACCACTGTCTACCGTCTCCTGTGCCACTATCACCTGGCTTGTATTATTCAATTTAAAGTATTTACACCTATTTGACAGTAGCAGATAGAATACTTTTGTCAACATGCTACTGTTTATTAGAAACAGAAGAAAAATTGTTTTGATTTTATTTATTATAATTTTTAAAAGGTCATATTCTATATTTTATATTATATAATTATATCCCATTTTTCCTCATGAGCATTTGTATATATCTTTTAAAGATCTCTGACTTATTATTTCTGTCTGACACTACTCCTCCTTCTAGAACCTCCCCCTTATAGAGACCCTTCCCTAACTCCCCTTCTTCTCCTCTGAGATGGTAGGGGCCCTTCCTGGGTATTCCTCCCCATCAAGTTTGTCAGGATAGGTGCATTCTCCCTCACTGAGACCAGACAGGGCAGCCTTGTTAGAGAATGGATACCACAGTCAGGCCACAGCTTTAGGGAGAGCCTCTGCTACATTTGTTATTTGTACTGTTTTGGTTTTTAAGTTTTTAATTTATAAATGACATTCCAGACTATGAAACTATGTTGTCATTTGACCTCCCACCAAAATAATTATTTATTTAGATATGCTCTGTAGTAATAAACATAGTTTTATGAATAGTAAGATATACTTATGGCTGTCTTATAGATGATTTTAATTTGTCCTATAATTTATAAATATTAATATGGACAAACCAATAGCTTTTGGTTTTTTTATCATTCAGAATCATGACAATTTATATAACTAACATTTAGCTTAACTCTTTCAATTACAGAATATTTGAAAGTTAGATCACATGATCCAGAAGAAGCCATTCGTCATGATGTCATTGTTACTATAATAACAGCTGCTAAAAGAGACCTTGCCTTAGTAAATGATCAGTTGCTTGGCTTTGTCAGGGAAAGGACACTGGATAAACGGGTAAGATCTTGGGGTTTTGTTCTTCCTGACTTTCTATGTTCAAATTCTAAGTCTGCTATTATAATAGCAGTTACAGCTGGTGAATACCAGAATAACACTAAATGTAGAACTATTCGTTGTTATGTTTCAGGCACACACACTTAGCTCTGGCTGTCCTTTAACTTAGTATGTAGAACAGGCTAGCTGCCTGCCTCCATAGACATATTCTTTACTTTATGAATAAATATGTTGGGTTCTCAATCTTTTTTCTTATGGGAATGGATTTTTTATAGCATTTCTATATAAAGAAAACTAGGTAAATGAAATTTTTTTCCTGCACATTTTAGTTTGCAAAAGGCAATCACTGGTTATATGTATTTACTTATTTGTATTTTGTATAACTTAGCTGGATCTGTCATACATTCAGTAAAATGAATATCGTACTTCCTAAGAAAGTACTGTTTCTATAATGTTTCCTCGGCTAAGGTACCTTATTTTGCTGTTTCTGTCATTGAATGCAGGTAGAAACATGAGTTGATAAAGAAAGGTAATGTTTCGAACCCTTATAGTAGTCACTAAAGGACAGGTGAATTGGCCTTAAGCAAAAGCCAGACCTTTTGTTTTGTTTTGTTTTGTTTTGTTTTGTTAATGTGCATTAGTGTTTTGCCAGCGGGTATGTATGTGTGAGGGTACTGGCCCCCAGAACTGGAGCTATGGGTTCTGGGAATTGAACCAGTTCTCTGGAAGAGCAACCTGTGCTGTTTTTTTGATTGTTTGGGTTTTTTGTTTTTTTGGTTTTTCGAGACAGGGTTTCTCTGTGTATCCCTGGCTGTCCTGGAACTCACTCTGTAAACCAGGCTGGCCTCGAACTCAGAAATCTGCCTTTCTCTGTCTCCCAAGTGCTGGGATTAAAGACATGTGCCACAACTGCCTGCCAGCCAACATTTTCATTGTAGAATTTTATTTATGATTATTGTTGTGTGTGTGTGTATGTGTGGGTGTGGGTGTGGGCGCGTGCGCGTGTACAGTCTGAGGGTTCCCTGTAGGTCCTGGAATTGGAGTTGACGAGGGTCACCAGGTTTGGCAGCAAGCGCCTGTACTTGCTGAACCAGCTCACCAGTCCCATTTGAAATTCTGCAAAGGAAGGAAGTTCACCTAAGATATACAAAATGGTTCTCACCAACTTTAGTTTTCCAGAATTCTTGATACTGATCTTTGTTATTTTTCACAGTATAGTGAAGGGTATATAATTAACTAAAGCACTGTAGCCTTTTTATGTACAGAGCAAATTATATAATTTATAATTTTCATTTATACCTTTTATTCATCAATGTCTAAAGAATTTAACTGAGTGAAGTCTGTAATATATTTGTTTAAGGGGAACTAAAATGCTGGTAAGTCATTTAGCAATATGGCACTGAAAAGTATATGAAGAAATCTACTGTCTTACCAGAAATAGACGCAAAATGATTAGTAGAACAGTTTGGCAAAGCTGCTAATGAGAAGATATGATGTGCCGCCATGCATGCACACAATAACTTTTGTACAGCCTAGTTTCAGGTTGTAGATTTGGATAGAGTTTTTATGTCTTGCTCCTCTTATAAGTGCTGTATTTTCTAGTGGCGAGTAAGAAAAGAAGCCATGATGGGTCTGGCTCAACTCTATAAGAAATACTGTCTTCATGGTGAAGCAGGAAAGGAAGCTGCAGAGAAAGTCAGTTGGATAAAGGACAAGCTTCTGCACATCTATTACCAGAACAGCATTGATGACAAGTGAGTCTGATATTTTGGTAAAACTGCTTTTCATTTGTAAATATTTCTATACAGTTTCTTTCTTTTTTTTTTTTTAAGATTTATTTATTTATTGTATGTGTATAAATACATTGTAGCTGTCTTCAGACACCCCAGAAGAGGGCATCAGATTGCATTGTAGATGGCTGTGAGCCACCATGTGGTTGCTGGGAATTGAACTCAGGACCTTTGGAAGAGTAGACAGTGCTCTTAACCAGTGAGCCATCTCTACAGCCCTACACAATTTATTTCTAAATATAGAAATAATTTTCTGCTTATGTTGCTTACATATGATTCTTTGCAGATTGTAAAGTAGCATAACAGTCGTGAAATAAATATGGGCTTGAGAGTAAGGCAGGACAGAGACAAGTCATTTTGTCTCTTGTCATTTTTATATATGTGTACTTCAGCTTCATAAAATAAGGAAGAGGAATAATGCCTTACTCCTGGGATTGTCATGTGCGCATAGGTATTAAGTATGGAGCACTCATGCCCAGAGTCTGAGTAAAGCACTGTTTGATAGCCTCTCTCATCACTGCGGGTTTTTGTTTGTTTTGACAATACTGTTACAACCAGTACAGAAATTGTTCTTGTTTTCTTAATGCTACTTATTATTCTGCTTTTTAATATGTCGATACTTGTTTGTTTTGTAAAATATTTTGCAGTGTTTTGTTGAATTAGAGTAATTGACTTTTGCATAGCTAAATATGTATTGAATTGGTTAGCAGAGAGTAATTTCTTTTTTTTTTTCATTGACTCTTGTAAAATACTTTGTAGTGTTTTGATGAATTAGAGAGATGACTTCTGTTTCACTGCATAGATGAATTGTATTGGTTAATGAAGAGCTCTTGTGTGCCTTTTATTCAAGTGATACTGAGTAATACACATTTAGATTGGGGAGAAGAAAGGTGAGATGTGCACTTTCTCAGGAAGTAATAGTGGGAGATCCTCCTGTCTTTATTATGTGGGAGCATGGAAAAGGAGCTGAACTACAGTCAGAGGAAGTTATAAGTCTCTTGAGAATTAGCTGTCCTTGGTGTTATAGCTTTCTCTATAGTGCTACTTAACTTAATCTATAGTTTTCAGACGGCAGAAGAAAACAGGTTGATACACACCTGTAATCCCAGCACTGTAGAGGCTCAAGTAGAGGTTCAAGGGAAGCTTGTCATATACTTGAGCAAGTTTGAGACCAGCTTCGGATTTGTGAGGCTTAGTCTCAAAAAAAAAAAAGAAAAAAGAAAAAAAAAAAAACACCACGAATCTCTCCCTCCCCAAAACTGACAGAGTAAGCAGGACCAGTGCTCATACCTATAATCCCAGCACTAAGAGGGGCTATGTTAGTAGGAGCTCCATGTATGTATTCAAGGTCAACCTTGCTACAGTGTGAGATAACATTTTAGGCATTCCAGAACAAATGTTTTATGCCATATAATGAAATAAACTACACAATTGGTGACATAATTATTGGTGTGGTTTATACAATTATACAAAATGGTTGAATTCATTTCACCTCTTAAATAGCATAATTGTTTTTGTGTGTTTATTCATAGACTATTGGTAGAGAAAATCTTTGCTCAGTATCTTGTTCCCCATAACTTGGAAACAGAAGAGAGAATGAAATGCTTATATTATCTATATGCTAGCTTGGATCCAAATGCTGTAAAGTAAGTCACTTTTCAATGCTTCGTATATTTCCTTGGTGGGCTTGTTTGTTTATTAACTTTTTCTTGGATCTTTGTCAATTTCACATCATGCACCCCAATCCCACTCATCTCCTCTACTCCTAGTACCTGCCCTCCACCTTTGCAACCTCTCCCTCAACAAAGAAAAAAAAATCTTGTGGAAGCTGTAATGTGTAACAGTGTGGTCCACAGTGTACCCGTTTGTACATACTTGTTTATTTGCAATAATTTATTGGTTTGGTATGAGGCCTCTAGCTTCTGCTATACTATCAGTACTGGATCCTCACTGGACTCTTCTCAGATATCCTGCTGTTGCCCTGTGCCATGGAGATCCTGTAGTTTTGGATCTGTAGGACTGGCTGGCCCCTTTATGCATTCCAGCAATTCATCAATGGAGTAGATGTTGGGTGGGCCAACTCAAAGCCCCAGATCTAGGTCTGAAAGATATCTGAGTTCCAGTCATATGGGTCTACTACTCTTGTGCCCTTGGGCTGGCTCACCAGCTATCCCAGCTATCAAGGCTAGTTCTCCCCTGCTGCACAAGCAAGGTGATGTCTGCTTATGTTTCTCATCACCTGTTCACACACACGTTTGGTAATGGTGTTTGTAAAAAGTTTCAGGTATTCAACCAATATATTAAACTACCAGCCTTGGTTACTTAGTGAGTCTAATCCTAATGCAAGATCTTGATTAAAAAGGCACACACAAGTAGACTAGGATGTTTGCCTCCATGGCACATGCCTTTAGTCCCAGCAATCGGAAGGCTAGGTGAATCTCTGAGCTCAAGACTAACCTGATCTAAATGCTAAGTTCAAGAGAGACCATGGTCTCTCTAAGTTCTGTAGAGAGACCATGTCTCAAAAACCTAAACAAAAGCCAAAGCTATTTTTTTTAATAATGATCAGATGATTTCCTTTCCTTTTCTCACTCTAATCTCTCATGCATCACACCTTCCTTGTTCCCTCTTGATGTCATGGCCTCTTTTTATTTACTTTTTATTAGGGGTGGTATGTGCACATGTACATATGTACTTAAAGAAACAAATACATCTGAGTCTCTTTTTAGTGTTATTTATATGTATATGATTTTAGGCCTATTCACATGGTGTTAGATAATGAATTTGGGGGCTCATTCCTATGGACTATTTCTCCCTTCTCAGCATTTCCTTAGTTGCAGATAGTGTTGTCTAGATTTTGGGCCTCATGAGATTTTTCGCTTCCATGTTAGCATGTCTATTGGTATTGTCCTTGTTCAGATTTTGGTTAGGCACTTATAATATTAAGGTATAGTTTCCCTGGATACCAGGTAAAATTTCCCCTTCCCTTTCTAAGAGATGCAATCTTAGCAGATTTTCTGGTCCTCTGCTTGCTAAAAGTCCTTCTGCTCCCTTGTTTGTGAGGTTCCCTAAGTCTTAGTTGCCTTCACTGTTGAGTAGACATGTAGGTTAGGAATGGTTATGACAGAGTCACTTGTCCTCTGTATTTTGATTGTTGTTATTTTCATCTGTTGTAAAGAAAAGCTTCTTTGATGAAAGATAATTAGTAATTTGTACTGGTTTATTTAATAAATGCTGTTAGGTTCATCTCTAAGATTCCTGATTTCCCTAGCCCAGGGTATTGGCTAGGTTTCTAATAGCAGGCGTGATTGTCCCTCTTGTTGCCCGATAATGATAATTAGAGAGGTATTAGTAACAACCAAGATATGAGTGAAACTGTTACTCCCTTGGGGTAATTGTGCCATACTAGCTGTGGTTCCTAGGCACCACAGTTGGGTAGTGCTGTTAGCTGCTTCCTTCACTTGGAAGTGTGTGTAGCACTTTCTGGCACTGTGGAAGCTAGTCCTTAGGGAATGAGTTTCCTGCTGACTTCATAAGCATTTCTATCTTTCATAGTTCTGTTTTTTCTGCCATGAAATAATCCTTAGTTATTTATTTATGATATACTCCAGTTTCCACATGCCTCCCACTTATACTCTCTACCTGGCTTTTTAATACTTTTCATTACTCCAGAACTCTGTAGCTTCCCATTTAGGATTAAATATTCTTTTAGTCAGTTTTTTTAAAGATTTTATTTATTTGTTTTATGTGTATGAGTACACTGTAGCTATACAGATGGCTGTGAGCTATCATGTGGCTGCTGGGAATTGAACTCAGGACCTCTGCTTGCTCTAGCCCTGCTTCGCTCCTGCGTAATGCACTGTAGCTGTCTTCAGATGCACCAGAAGAGGGGTCAGATCTCATCACGGATGGTTGTGAGCCACCATGTGGTTGCTGGGACCTGAACTCGACCTTTGGAAGAGCAGTCAGTGCTTTTACCCACTGAGCCATCTCGATAGCCCTCTTTTAAAAAGTCATTTTTTGACCTCTCCAGAAAGATCATACTGATCCTTTGGAACTTACCTTCTCTGATAAATGCCCTCCTAAAATTCCAGATTTTATCACTAGCATTAGAAAAAAAATTTAATTCCTATTATGATAAGCCTTATATTGAACTCCCTTAAGTTCTAATTTTAAAATTTTCATATATGAATATAGAAATAACACCCATAAGGAAATTCATAAAGCCAGGTGTGGTGGCTCATGCTTTTAATCCCAGCATTTGGGAGGCAGAGGCAGGTAGATCTCTAGTGCGTGGCCAGCCTTGTCTACAAAGTGAGTTCCAAGACAGCCAGGGCTACATAGAGAAACCCTGTCTGAAATAAACAAAAAATTTCAAAAAGGTGAACAGTTTGTAGTGTTGTTAAATAATGTATCTTTTCATATTTATACTTATATCCAGAGCTCTCAATGAAATGTGGAAGTGTCAGAACATGCTTCGGAGTCATGTGCGTGAACTATTGGACTTACACAAGCAGCCTGCAGTAGGTTTATGATTTTTATTTTAATTCATAGATTGCAAATCAGTGTTTAATTTTTCTGTGGTATAATGTAATTAAAGTATCTCAAGGGGTATTAATTTTTAAATGTCGTAAGCTGTTTTCAGAGCTAAATTGCCTTTTTCATTAGTTTCTCAAGCATTTCTTGTTGGTTTTTTTTTTTAAGTTCAAGGTGGTCTAGAAGTCACTGTTACCCAGGTTAGCTGGAAACTCCCCAGACAGCCCTTCTTTCTCAGCATTTGCTAGGTTGGATTTTAGTCATATGTCCGTTACTTTCCTTGTAATGGTGGCAGAATACGTGACAAGATCCAAAGAACTAAAGGAAGGAGGGTGTGTTTTAGCTTACAGCATTAGGGCACAGTCCACCACAGCAGGAAGGCATGGCAGTGAGAGCTTCAACCAGCTTGCTGGTCTGTAGCCTAGATTGACTGAATTCCTGGCTTCTAGCAATGGGCCTACCTTAGCCCATGAGATGACAGGTGCATGCTGTCATTCCTTGCTAGTGAGCTTTCAGTGTTCTCCTGCTGCCGCTGTCTCTTGTTCTTCTTTTTATCTTAATTTTGCTTTCCTCTGTTCTTTGATATCCTTCTCTCTCTCTCTCTCTCTCTCTCTCTCTCTCTCTCTCTCTCTCTCACACACACACACACACACACATACACACACACACACACAGAGGCAGAAGGAGAGGTTAGCCATTTTCTAGTGAGGTTATGGTAAACACATTGTATAGTGTGGATATTGATTTCTCTTAGAGAAATTTATTAATACAAATGACTAATACTTTTTGTTTCTGTTTTAAATTTCAGTCAGAGGCGAACTGTTCTGCCATGTTTGGGAAACTGATGACCATAGCAAGTAAGTATGTTTATTTATCCAATGAGCATGTAATGTCAAAACAGGCCTTTTCATTTTTATTTTATGTTTATGAATGTTTTGCATATATGTATGATGTGTTTGCCTGTCCAGTTTCCTGGCGTTACTTATAGATGTTTGTAGGCCAACATGAGGTGCTAGGAAATCAAACCTGGGACCTTTCTAAGAGCAACAAGTGCTCCTACCTGCTGGGCCATCTCTCCAGCCCACTCAAAACAGGTTATTAATTTAGCCAATGATACTGTAGTATCAGAGTGGTAAAAGATACTCATTAATTTTGTTTGAGTACCATTTACCAGATTTTCTTTTAATGGCTCCTCAATATTTATTTCCTTTTTAATTTTTTTTGGGGGGGGGGGGGGGGGTTCCGGGACAGGGTTTCTCTGTGTAGCCCTGGCTGTCCTGGAACTCACTCTATAGACTAGGCTGGCCTTGAACTCAGAAATCTGCCTGCCTCTGCCTCCCAAGTTCTGGGATTAAAGACGTGAGCCACCACCGCCTGGCTACTTTTTAAATGTATTTTTTAGTTTTACTTTGTTTTTATTTTTAGTTATGTGTGAGTGTGTGTGTCTGTATGTGGGTACATGTACCTGCAGGGCCCAGACATGTCAGATTCTTCTGGAGCTGTTGTTACAGGCAGTTGTGAACTACCCGTCAGAGGTACTGAGGCCTTTGTAGGAGTAGGAAGTGTTCTTTACTTGCTAAGCCATCTCTCCAGCCGCTTGCCAGTGTCTTAAAGATAGTTATAATGTAGTTACGTTTTTTTGTCTAATATTTATTGTCTTCATTTCATAGAGAATTTGCCTGACCCTGGGAAAGCACAAGATTTTGTAAAGAAATTTAACCAGGTTCTTGGTGATGATGAGAAACTGAGGTCTCAGTTGGAATTATTAATCAGCCCAACCTGTTCATGCAAGCAAGCTGACATTTGTGTGGTTAGTGAATCATGGTTTTATATTTTCTTTAATAACTTTCAGAAATCTGTATTTTATTACAAATATTTATTTTTTTGTGTGTGCCTTTTAACTATATAATAGATGCTAAATTATTTAGAACTCTATTGAAATGTAACCTTTTTTTCTTTTTCTTTTTGGTTTTTTGAGACAGGGTTTCTCTGTGTAGCCCTGGCTGTCCTGGAACTCACTCTGTAGACCAGGCTGGCCTTGAACTCGGAATTCTGCCTGCTTCTGCCCGCCAAGTGCTGGGATTAAAGGTGTGCGCCACCACAGCCCGGCTTCTAATTTCTTATTTCCTAATACTCTCCAGCCATATTCCTAGGGGGATAGAAAAAAAAAAAGCAGATATGAGCCAGAGAGACTGTCCCTAGGAAATGACCAAGATCAAACACTTTTTATTTAATGTGTGTTTCTTCACTTAAGAAATGGAAAGAATTCAAAATGTTTTGTATGCATGCATTTCCTCCTTTTGTCTCTGAGCATAGGAACAAAGCCTGATAATAACTTAGTTGTAGTTATGTCATCACGTGGTATTTCATTTGAAAGAAGTAAATTCCTGGGTAGATTTCTGTATTCTTGCACTTACCGTTGTTGTTGTTGTTATTATTATTATTATTATTATTATTATTATTATTATTATTATTGCCAGGATCATTACAGGAACTCAGGGGGGAAAAGCTCATTTTGTGCCTGTTATTATGTGGTTGTGACACATTATACTAAGACTAGGCTTAAACATGAATAAAAAAATTAGCATTTTGGTTATTTACTTTTTACCCTTGTTCTGAAAAGGATTGATGATTTAAATATGCAACAAAGGATTAAAGATTACAATAGATGTTCTTACAAAATGGTCTAGGAACATAAGACAGTTTTTATTCTCTGGGGAATAAGTAAATAAATGTAAAAGATAAACCTGGGTGTTTGTAATTAAAATATCCAGTGAGCAAGAAATGTATGCAATCAATGCTGCTGGTTTTATGAATCACAAAGTTGGACGTAAATACTGTATTTGCACTGAAAAAGAGCATGATAGCTAGGCATGGTTGTTCTTGTCTGCAGTCTTAGCCTTCAGGAGACAAGGGCAAGAAATCACCATGAGTTCATGACCTATCTGCAGTCAATAGCGAGATCCTGTTTGTTTGCTTGTCTACTGTTAATAAATAAATAAATACAGCAGCTAATCAAATAGCTTGGTAGATAAAGGCACTTCCTAGTAAGCCAAAAGGGTTTGATCCTGTGCCCATGTAGTGGAAGGAGAAAAAAAA
>JADRCD010221113.1:40112-75405 GCA_019843815.1 Montemys delectorum
AGACCCTGTAAATTGGGAATAGGGGGAAGTCATACATTGTGCTTATGTAGGCCTGGTGGGGAAAAAGCCTTGTTAGAGGCCAGCATCTAAATGGAGTAGCATCATTGTGTCATGAATAGCCACTGCATTTCTAGTTTCTGGGAATGAACATTGCTGTATAAAATTTAAGAGAGCCAGGTTCAGTGCTATTTTCAGTAGCAAGCTCCCACCTGAGTTCAAAACTAAAACCTACAGTGGAAGGAGAGAACTGGCTGCTGAAGGTTGTTCTCCACATATAAGTCATGGAGTACATGCACTCACATAAAAGACACATACTAGTAATAAAAAATTTTAAGTTAAAAAATAGAAGATAAATACATGTGGTCTATGACTTGTGATTGATTGGAAATCTGAGATTTAGACCTGGTTGATAATGTATTAACATTGGTACGTCACCTAGAAGGTCTAGAAAAAATGGGATTTCCGGCAAGAATGCCATTCTTTGTCAAGGGTAGCTGGTATATAATACTGCCATCTTTGAGCTTAAGTAGAACAGTTAAACCACTGAGCCATCTCATCTCTCTAGCCTCACATTTTTCTTTTATAGCGATAAATAGCTCTGATACTGTACTCTGAATTGTGGACATTACACTCATGTTGACAAACCCACATGCACATAAGCACATATGCATAACATTAAGAATATGCTTTTCAGGGAAAAAAACTGAAAGAAAACTCAATATCCTATTAAATTATAAAATAATAAAGGCATTTATATATACTTGTAAGTAGCTTTTTTTTTTCAGTAGAGCGTTATGTTATTAAATAAATACAAATTCTATAGCAGACATGTAAAGCAAAAAATAGAAGTCACCTATCCCTTTCTGTTCCCTACTGTCTGGATTTTACAATGAGTGCTTACTATATATGCTTTAATCAGTGACTCAAACAGACATTGTTTTCACTTTTTCTGGGTTTTGAATTTTTCAGTGAATCTTCTTCTTTAGTTGATCTAATTGTGAGAAATACTAAAGGTATAAAACTCAACAATAAAACCTTTTTTTTCTTTTTTTTTTTTAAAGAGGGAAATAGCTCGGAAACTTGCAAATCCTAAGCAGCCAACCAACCCTTTTCTAGAGATGGTCAAATTTCTGTTGGAAAGAATTGCTCCTGTGCACATTGATTCAGAAGCCATAAGGTAAGATAGGAAGTGTATGTCAAAGAAATAGATGCTCATTCAAAGTGCATGGTTGTGTGCTTAAGTTGTGGACCCATAGAGATCTCGAAACCATCTGTTTAAAGCCCTCTTTAGTGACAGAGGGTCCCTGCTATTCTAATAGAAGGCTGGGCATTGCAGTATTATTTAAGGTTTATTTATTTATTTTTTTAAGAGTACTTGCATTAAAGTTTATTCTGTATATGCTAATTTAAAATCCACAGAACACATAGCATTCACTGATACTTAATCCAAATAGATGCTGATTTGGATCTAGTCCACTACGTAATACCCACCTAGAAGCACTAGTCATGTCATTTATGTGAGTCATTATTATGGTTATATGAGAAGGCACGTTCTACCAGTGTTCAAGGGTTACCCTAACCAAATACCGTTGGCTGACAAGTTAGAAAATACAATTTGTTTTAGTTGTAGAAAGTAAAAGTATCAAGACCAGGTTATTAACATGTTTTTCTTAAGTCATTCTCCTTGTCTTCTAGACAACTACCATCTTGTCACTGTGTTTGCACATGACCTTCCCTCTGCATGCCCAGGACAAATCTGTAACCTGCTCTTCTTAAGAAAATAGTGCATACCCAAGATTAGGCTAATCCATCCATATGATTTCACCTTATATAATTATTCCTTACTGCCCTATCTCCACATATAATCACATTCTGAGGCACTGGTAGCTAGAATCTATGAATTATTGAGCAATAGGTCAGCTTATACATGAGTTCTACTTTTTTTTTTTTTAAGATTTATTTATTTATTTTATGTGTATGAGTATACTGTAGCTATACAGATGGCTGTGAGCTATCTTGTGGCTGCTGGGAATTGAGCTCCGGCCCCGCTCCCTCCAGCTTCAGCTCCAGCCCTGGCCCAGTCTGCTTGCTCTGGCCCTGCTTGCTCCAGCGTAATTCACTGTAGCTGTCTTCAGACACACCAGAAGAAGAGGGCGTCAGATCTCATTACAGATGGTTGTGAGCCACCACGTGGTTGCTGGGGTCCAAACTCAGGACCTTCGGAAGAGCAGTCAGTGCTCTTACCTGCTGAGCCATCTCTCCAGCCCCAAGTTCTACTATTTTTAAGTTAAGGTTTCCTGATCCAGTTTTCTACTTTCCAAATTAAAACAAAAAGAAAACTAATATGCTGTGTATCTGATGAGTGTTAAAGGAAGTAGAAATTACTGAGATTAGCTAAGTAAGGACTACTGGGATAAAGTTCAGGTCACTAGCCTCGAGTCTGGGTTACTTAGGTACTCTGAGCTTCAGTTTACCACTCTCTAAAACTTCAGTAATGATAATTACCACATATTAAAATTGTTGAAATTTATGTGTGTAAATATCATCCATATTAAATACATAAAACATAATTTAACATATATATGTGTATATATGCATGTATATCTGCAGGTTAATATTTATAGTTGTTTTAGGCAAAAATAGCGAACAAAGAAAAAAGGACAAAGAGATTAAGAAATACTTAGATAGGCCAGAGCTATAACTGAGGAGGAGGAGGAGGACTGTCGGGTGGGGGGGTAGAGAGAGGTGAATATGCTTCGAAGTAGTGTTAAGGTTCTTATTATTTACTTAGGTGTTTTGAGGCAGAGTCTTACTATATGTTTATGAGTGACATAGATCTTACTTATATATAGAACAGGTTGTTCCTGAACTTGTTAGCCTCCTCCCTCTGACTCCTGGGTATTGGGGTTATTGGCTCACCCATCATGAACAGTTTATGATCAAGATTTTCAGAGAAAACATTGATAGCAGACTTTTTTTTTTTAACACTCCTTTATTCCCAGAACTAGGGAAACAGAGGCAGGTAGATCTCCGTTATTTCAGGGCTAACCCAATCTACATGCTGAGTTCCAGGGTAGTTGGGGTTTACATACACCCGGTTTCAGAATACAAACAAAAAGAAAGAAAAAGAAAAGATTGAGTATCACAAAATTATCCATACTGATATTACTTTAAAATGTTTATATTGCAATGATCACTGTGATAATGGTTGAAACTGAGGAATGAGAATAAATTAGAGTGGACAGAGGTGAGGAGAAAGAACTGGATACCGAGACAAAAATGATGACATGAAATTATGAGAAGCATTTTTTTTTACAAGGAATGGCAACACTTAGAAAATTACAAATGACTTCTATTTAAGCCATGAAGGTTACAGTAACATGATGGAGGGCACATAAATGTGCATGCCTCCAACCCTAATGATTGAAGTGTGATCCCTAGAACCTGCATGGCTGAAGAAGAGAACCGAGTCCCCTTCGCATGTGCCATGGCATTGTATACACAACAGAGATACATGTAACGGGCAAGGGGATTGGAAGGTTGTTCTGCCGTTAAGAAGACATAGCGATCCTCTCTTTCTTCCTGAGATAGTTTCTCTGCATAGACCTGGCTGTCCTGGCACTCACTAGATCCAGTTGGCCTCTAACTCACAAAGATCTGCCTCTTTCTCTAATGGTTAAAGGTTAGCACTTTTACACCAGATTTTGAGCATGTTCTAGCAGGGGACCCATATTCAGTTCTTAGTACCCATGTTAGGCGGCTCATAGTCACGTGTATCTCTTCCTCTAGGACATTAATGCCATCTTCTGACCTCTGCAGGCACCACATATACACACAAAAAGTAAAAATCCATCTGAAAAGACAATGAGAAAAGAGACTGAACAGTGGAGGATTCACAGGCATTCATACCTAGAAGTTAAACACTAACAGATAGCTTAGGAAAGAAGGGGGAAGTACCATGGCCAGTGCAGTTTCTAGGGCTCTGCTGATTACAAAGACTCAGGACTTCCTCCCCAGCACGACCTGTACCATGTAACACAAAACAAGTGGTAGAATTTGAGCACTGTAGAGCCCTGGTGGTCCCCCTTAGCTACACCGAAGAAAATCAGAGATATAAATATTTTTTCATAATTCTAATTGCTTTAGGAGATAGGTTGGAATGTGAGACAATAAACACAGACTCCTTCAAGTAAAAGAAAATGAGGTGGTCTTGAGCCAACTGACATCGGAGCAAGGAACCAAACCTTGATTGTCTACAGGTGTGGTAGTATGTGATACCACTCACCGAGCCATCTCTCCACACCCTCATGATTTTATTTTATTTTTTGTAGTTCATTCTGGCTTTTTGAACTTGTATTTTTCTTCCTTCATCTTCCCAAGTGCTAATATTGCAATTGTCTATCACACAATTCAGGTTCATTGAACTCGTGATAATCCTTCTACTTTACACTTAATTATATCAGAATTAATGCAGGCACCACCACACCCAGTTGTGTGGCATTAAGGATCAAACCCAGAGCTTGACAAGCTAGGCAGTCCTTGAGCATAAAAACAACATTCCCAGTCTCATTTCAGTTTTTGTTTTAAATGCTATCGGTTTAGCCAGGGGAAGTAACTAGATCCCTTTAAGTGTAATCCTGTGCAGTTCTACCGTAACTCAAGGTCTGAGTCATTCAGACCAAGGGAAGTCAGCCTGGGATACAACTGAGACCTTGTCTGAGAAACAAATAAGTCTGAGCTGGTAGATAGTTGGATATTATTGATCATGTAATGTTCTGTGGTAGTAAATATATTGAAAAAAATTAATTTCTTATAGTACATAGTTTCTAGTTGCATGTTTGTAAATAAAATTTTGTTTTTTTTTTTTTTTGATTAATTGGTTCTGTTTTTAATTTCTTAGGATGGAATTACTTATTCTATAGATTCATTTGTTAGTGTAATTAATACTACTTTCCCTGTATATGTTCCCTGCTAAGTGTTTGGATTACACTTATTCATTCTAGGTATGCACACACACACACACACACATGTGGCACATACTTGGAGGTCAATGAACGTTAAGAATCCTTACCTTCCATCATGTGGGTTCCAGGACTCACACACAGTACATTAAGATTGGTAGCAGGCACCATTACCCACTGAGCCTTCTTACCTGCCTCCTTTTGATCTGAATTTGTTCTGAATGGCCATTTGGCCAATTTCCAAATATTTTTATATTGTTATTAAAATATATTATAGTCACTTTATATGTGAAAACTTATATGTGTAAATATTGGAAGAGCTAATATTAATATTATTTAACTGCCTTTTTTTCAATTAAATTGTTGTTATTATAACACATTAAGATTTTGAGGAAGGTAACATAACAGTAAGCTCACCCCATACTACAGAAATTTTCTTTGACCATGGTCTTTTTTTGATTGGTTTTGGTTTTGGTTTTGGTTTTCCAAAACAGGGTTTCTCTGTGTAGCCCTGGCTGTCCTGGAACTCACTCTGTAGACCAGGCTGGCCTCGAACTCACAAATCTGCCTGTGTCTGCCTCCCAAATGCTGGCATTAAAGGAGTGTGCCACTACGGCCCAGCCATCCATGGTCTTTTTACATTCTCTGTTTATCATATTTTAGTTGGGATACATTACTGATGTTTAGTTGGGATTACATTAAGTGGTCTTACTAACTTACATTTTTTCATTTACTAGTGCACTAGTAAAACTGATGAATAAGTCAATAGAAGGGACAGCCGATGATGAAGAGGAGGGTGTCAGTCCAGACTCAGCTATTCGCTCAGGACTTGAGCTTCTTAAGGTATTTCTTTTTGGTAATTTTATCTCCGTTAACTTCCAATGATAAATAAGGACATTCCCTTTAGGGTGTGCACGAGGGGGCTTATTTTAAGTTAGGTTATTCAAAAGATTTAATTTTTCTGGTACATTTCTTTATTTATTTTGTTTTTTTAAAAACAAGAGTCTCATTCTATAGCCCAGACTGGCATGAAACTCTCATCTATCTGTCTGCCTCGTAGCCTGCCGCATACTGTGATTACAGAAGTCTGGTAACGTGCTTGGCTAAAAATCAGATCTTATAAAAATGACTTGTGTCCTAATGTAATTTTTTACTTCATACAGTAGCATTCTAAAAAAATTTTGTGATTATCTTTTTTGTTATTGTTTTGTTTTTTGTGTTTTGTTTTTGGTGACAGGGTTTCTCTGTGTAGCCCTGGCTGTCCTGGAACTCACTCTGTAGACCAGGCTGTGGCCTCAAACTCAGAAATCCACCTGCCTCTGCCTCCCAAGTGCTGGGATTAAAGGCTTGCGCTACCACCACCTGGCGTGATTATGTTTTGTATTTCTACTATACTTGTTACCATGTACGCTAAATAATCCAAGCTTATCTTTCAAAGAAACTGTATCCCAAGCAGTTGACTGACAGATTATATGATATCATCATTATAAATGGTGCATTTTAAAGCTATTCCTGATCTTAATAAATACAAATGGATTAAAATTACGTATAAATAAGAGCAAGTTGTGACTCAAGACTTTGCCATATTACTGCAGGGAAAGGTTGCTTTCAGAAGTAGGGAAAGCAATCAGCAGTCCCAAATTACAGAGTGGCATGGGAGCCATTGTCCAACCGCAACACTGGATAGAAGAACTCACATTGAGTAAAAGAAGGAGAAATTGAGGCGAAGGTGCATTGAAATCACAGGCAAACTGAAGAAGAGATTACGTAATGCTAGAGAGAATATTTGCAAAAGAGAAGTCTAGAGGAATTACTGATTGTTCATCCAGAGGACCCAGGTTCAGTTTCCAGCATCCACATGGCAGCTTACCACTGTTTGTATAACACCAACTCCAGAGGATCCAATATCCTCACACACATGTGCAGGCAATACCACTGCACATAAGATTAAAATCTTTATTCTAAGTTTAGTAAAAAACCACGAGATGATGAGAAGATTGGGGAAAAGATAGCATATCAACTGTCTTGGGAAAGAGACTGGAACGTACCACACAGTATTCTTGTTTAAAGTCTCTTGAGTAAAATTAACTGCAGTGGTGGCTAAAGGATGTAATTTATATTCCAAGTGTTATAGCTAGCATTTGTACACCAGAACTTTACATTTTATTTTTTGAAAGAAATATCCTTTTTAAATAGATTAGAGCTGTTGTCTGTACTCCTAAAGGTGTATCTATTCCTCCAGGTTCTGTCTTTCACACATCCTACCTCGTTCCACTCTGCAGAGACATATGAGTCCTTGTTACAGTGCCTAAGAATGGAGGATGACAAAGTAGCAGAAGCTGCAATACAAATTTTTAGAAACACAGGCCACAAAATAGAAACTGACCTTCCCCAGATACGGTCGTGAGTATTTTTTTACATGGTAAACATAAAGGTTTCTGTGTGTAGGAGTAATAAAATCATGATTTCCCTGTCATGGAAGAAGATGTCAGCAGAAAGAAAACTACTTTGATGCTGCTTGCCTCCGTCTCTCAGTCTCCAGCCCACAGTTATGATAGATGCAGCAGGGCAAACTGTACTGTCTTTGTAGAAGGAAGGGACTCGTCATCACAGCACTAAATAGTATATTTATGATTACTGTAACTTTCTAATTTGGGTATTTTTTTCTTTCAAACTGACTATAAATTAAGTAGCGACCACCTTCCTGTCCCAACCCCCACAAGCAAATAAAAAAAAAATAGGAAAATTAAATAGTAGTGTTCACCATAAAATATTTATTAGTTGATTTGTAATTGATAATGATAACAGTGATCATAAGAATTTAAAATATAATTTTATATTTTCATTTATCATTTTGGGATTATACTTGTAGTAAGAGTGGGGAACATGAAAGAATACATTGATATGTCCATTGCATCATATGTTCATTGGTAACATAAACATGAAAAATTCATAGTAAATCTAATAGAAACACTGTCTCATAATGTAATTAAAAATAGAACAAATGGACCCCTGTAGGTTTTATTAAATAGAATTTATGTGGAACAAATGATTATCCAATCAGTCTTTGTCTTCAAGGAGCTTTGTGGTCTAAAAATTTAATTGTGTATATATCTGTACACACAAATCAATAAGATCATTAGGACCAGGCTTGGTGGAACAGGTCACAACCTAGGCAAGAAAAACTTTGCTTCAAAATTGTTTTTACAGGGACTTGGTGGGGGTAACGATTTAGCTCAGTGGGAGAATATTTAGTTGGCACACACGAGGCCTTTCAAACCCCTGTGCACATAAAAGGAAAAAAGATCATTAACGTAGTAGGAGAAAGTTTGACATTTTCTTCTAAACTTGGAATATTTTAAGGCAAGAGTCCTATTTTTAAAAGAATGCTCAATCAAAATAAGCATTAGAAAAAATAGATATACATGGAGTAGTTAACTTTAGAATCAAAGATGGAAACCTTTTTTTAAGAATAGTTGAGGATAAAAGAAATAATCAGAGAAAAGCAAAAACACTAAAGACCTCAATAGTAACCCTGATGGTGCCTCTTAATTATAGCACTCTGGAAAAACAAAACCGAGAGAGAAAAGTTCTTTTTTGTTTGTTTGTTTGTTTGTTTGTTTGTTTTGCTTTTATTATTTCAGGCTTGCTTAAAAAGCCTTAAATTGTATCTTTTGGGATAATTTTGCTAGAGTGGTAGCTCAGCAGCTAAAAGCGCACAGTGCTCTGTTCTTACAGAAGACCGTAGTTTGGTACCCAGCACTCAGATCTGACACTTGACTATCACAGGCACCTGTACTCAAGTGTACATGCCCACATATGTGCATATAAACAAAATTAAATGTTTTATTTTGCTTATGTTTAATGTATTCATCTAATCTATGACTTTCCTTTTAACTTAGTTATAAAGTCACTGGCTGCCCTTTTCCTGTTGCAACAAAGACAAATAGAGCAATTAAATAGTGTTCATCATAAAATATTTACTAATTGCTTGGTAACAGATAGTGACAATGATCATTACATTAAATGTATATTTATGTATATCTTATTTAGTTATTCACTGCTGTTAACAATGGTGAGCTTATGAATAAAAGACCAAATGGTGTTCAAAGTTATCTAGACTAGTTACACTTGGACATCCATATCCTGGAGTTCAGATCTCCCCAGAGATGGGCTGTAGAAGTTCATGAACATGTCAGAATCAAACTGATTGGCATATTTTAGGCTTTTTTGGGTTTTGGTTAAGGTATATGTCTTGTGGTCTTGAATATTGCTATTAAGTTATATTATTAGACTTTGGGTTTTTTAAAATTATTTTACTGTAGGCCTTTTCATTTGATAACATCAACTTTTTGGTTTATAAAATAAAATAGAACCCCTTCTAATTGTATTGAAGGTATCACAAATAGTTTCTGTAGAGTTTTGTTGCTGTACAGATTTTGTCTGATTATAAACTTTTATGTTTATCATGAAAAGTTGAAACCAAGGGTGGGTATGTGGCTTTCATGCTGGTGTTGACATTGTATGCATAAAGGCCTGAGTTTTGTCCCTAGCATCTTGAGGTGGGGTATATGTGTGAGCCTAGGAAAATAAAAGGAAAAGAGTTGTTACTCTTGTTTTATGAGTTTTTTCCTTTTCCTTTTCCTTTTTTTTTGTCGGATCCCCTAGAACTGTAGTGCTAGGAAACATACTGGGGTCCTCTGCAAGAGGAGTAAGTGCTCTTTTGTTTGTTTACACAGGGTTTCTCTGTGTAGCCCTGGCTGTCCTGGAACTCACTCTGTAGACCAGGCTGGCCTTGAATTCAGAGATCCGCCTGCCTTTGCCTCCCAAGTGCTTCGATTTAAGGCGTGTGCCACCACTGCCGGCTGAATTCTTTCTTACTTGATAAGTGTACATATTTTGTCAGTTCATATGAATATATGTCCTTCACGTCCATCTTTTGCTATATGGCCAGCATTTATTATTTTTTTAAGGTATTTGTTTTCAGATTGTTCTATAGACATACTTCTAGTTTATTTTTCATGTTAATATAGTGATTAAATACATTCATTTTATCTTTTTTTAACTTTGAAAATCCAGTTTCACCTCTTATTCTTGTAGTCTTTGGCAGTTGTAGTTCATTCTTATGTTTTTGCTTTTTTTTTTTTTTTTTTTTAAATTTTGTTTTCTTCAAGATGGTTTCCCTGGCTGTCCTGGAACTCACTCTGTAGACCAGGCTATACTCGAACTCAGAAATCTGCCTGCCTCTGCCTCCCAAGTGCTGGGATTAAAGTCGTGCACCACCACCGCCCATCTTGTTTTTGCTTTCTTATCTTTGCTATGCTAAATATATTCATTAGTCATATTAATCTAATTTTAAAAATACCTAGACTGGTAACTACACATGTCCTAGATGAGTTTTAGAAACCTTTAGTTTGATTTTACCAAACTGTATGTAACTATTCTTATGTACTCACTCACTAGTATCATTTCAGCTGTTTAATAACACTTGACCTTCTGCTACTTTTTCCTTGGCTACTTTGAAATAACTGAAGGGAAATCTAAAGGGAACTCAAAAATTAGGAATGTCTTTTTAGAATGTAAATGTGAATATATGCCCTAGAGCAAGTCATAGATTATTAATTAAGGGTGGCTTGTTTGTTATTTTCTTATATTCATGTTTTAGTTTTAAAATGAAAATTGTTCTCTATTGTATGTCTTGGTTTATGAGACAGAGAAGGAACTTTAAATCTTTTTAGCCATCAAATAATTACTAAAAAGCCTTCACTACCAGCACATATCTAAGTAGAGTAAATGAGGATAAGAAGAAACTTAGGGATTTGTATGCTTCAGAAAAACACAACTATATTATTATTTTTGCAGAACCTTGATCCCCATTTTACATCAGAAAGCCAAGCGGGGCACTCCACACCAAGCAAAGCAGGCTGTGCACTGCATCCACGCCATCTTCTCAAACAAGGAGGTCCAGCTGGCACAGATTTTTGAGGTATACATAGCACAAGGAATATGTTTCCATTGGTTTGTCAGGTTCTGTGCTTTGGTAAAGCTAGAGTCTACATTTTAAGGTTCTTTGTATGTCTTCTTACAGTGATATGTACTGTTGAGCACTTGTCTGCTCAGCACTGTTTGTTCACTGTTAGTTCTGTGTTTTATATAAGTATTCTCCTTAGCTTTAGTCTTGCCTCCTCTAGCTTATCTTCACTGACTATTACTGGACAATTGAACTGCCCTTGCTGTTTTCTCAGCATAAAAAAAAATATCCACCAAAATAGCAGATTAGAAGAAGAGAGATGAAGAATAATGCAGATGTCCTTATTTCTACTTGTTTTACTTGGTCTTTACCTATTTTCTATATTTTTCAATTTTATTATTCTTTGTTACTCTTATCACTGTGATTAGACATTATGACCAAAGTAACTTACAAAAGAAAGTGTTTAATTGGAGGCTTGCTTATAGTGTCAAAGGTCATGCTTGGGAGTATGACAGCTGGCAGGCAGAAGAAGTAGCTGAGAGCTAACGTCTGTCCTGCAAGTTGTGAGCAGAGACATACACTGGGTCTGATAAGGGCTTTTGAAATATCAAAGGCCATTTCCGGTGACTTACTTTTACCAATAAGGCCACATCTTCTCATCTTCCCAAACTGTTCCAGTAATTGGGGACCAGGCATTGAAACATGTGAACCTAATGGGGCCTTTCTTATTTGAATCACCACAATCATATTTCAGTAGGTGAAATAATATCTAAGATGGTTAAAATTAATTATGATCATATCAGTAAAACAGATTGACTTAGGCATGGTAAAATTAGAATATCTAAATACTTACAAAACCAATTGATAATTCTTTTTTTTTTTTTTTTTTTTTCTTTTCATAGCCACTCAGTAGGAGTCTGAATGCTGATGTACCAGAGCAACTTATCACTCCATTAGTTTCACTGGGCCACATTTCTATGTTAGCACCAGATCAATTTGCCTCCCCAATGAAATCTGTAGTGGCAAACTTTATTGTTAAAGATCTTCTAATGAATGACAGGGTAAGTGCCTAACTTAATTACACCTAGAGTCTTCAGTTTAAGTCTGTCTATATCTTTATCATGAAAACATTTCTTTTTCAGTATCTAGGGTGAATATATGTGTGTGTGTTTTAAGTTTCGCATGCTAGGTCTGAGGTAATTGATGTGCCCAGTAGTTTCTGACTTTTCATCCCTTTGTACAAATTTTGAAATATCACACTATATCCTATTAACATAACTGTCACTTTAAAATTATAATATATTTTTTTTTATTTTATGTGTAAGGGTGTATTTTCTGCATGTTTTTCTGTGAACCATGTGTGTTTTATGTCTGGAGGTTAGAGAAAGTCAGTGGATCATCTAGATCTGGAATTACAGAAAGCCCCATGTGGGTGCTGAGAATATCAACTAGGTTATAACAAGTTTTCTAAAATACTGAGACATCTTTGTAGCCTTTACAATGTGTTTTTAAAAGGATCTCACAACCTAGTATTAGAGAGAGTGCAGACACAAGTCACATTTATGAATGTCTTTATTTTTAATGTAACATTGAGCACTCTGAACTATTTTATGAAGTTAGAGAAGATGGGATTAACAGCAAATCATTCATAGTGACCCATCATGTTAAGATGATTGTGTTCTTGTTCAGGATAGGATCTGAGTCCACACTAGCCCACACCTGCCTGATTTTCTGTTTCGAGTCAGGGTCTTCTTGGGTTGGCCTGAAACTGGGTATGTAGCCTATGCTAGCCTTGAATACATTAGTGACTCACCTGTCTCTGCCCTCAACTACTTTTACTAGAAAAAGTGAATCACCCTATCCAACCTGATTGTTCTCTTTCTATCCTTCCCTTCTCTTTCTTTCTCTTTTCCCTCCCTCCCTCCCTTCCTCCCTCCAACCTGTAAAGCAGGATTTACTATATAGGCTTGGCTGTTCTAGGGCTCACTCTGTAGTTCAGTCTGGCCTAAATCTCACAAAGGCCTGCCTACCTCTTCCTCCCGAGTGCTGTACTAAAGATCTATATTACTATGCCCAGTCTTTTAAAAAGTTTTTTTACTTATTTATTTTTTTAGTCTAGGGGGTGTATGAGAGTTTCCTTTGTGAATGTCAGAGGACGTCTTTATCGAGTATGCTATCTTTTTCCACCATGTGATCCCTGGTGAAATCAGGTTGTCAGGCTTGGTAGTAAATGCTTTTTTTCCTGAGCTATCTTGACTGGCACTCAATATAGACATATTCCCAAATGAAAACATTCTACCCACTAAGCAAATTCCCTTAATAAATGCCCTCAGTACTCTGTATGGTGACTATGGGTTTATTCTAGATCTTATTGTCTAATACTTGTTCTTTTATAATATAACTTCTTTTATTTGGCATGTTTCCCAGATTCATTTTATTGTATTATTGATCAGAATTTCATGTGTTTTCTTCCCTGCCAAGAAATATTCCTTTGTATATTCCACATTTTTTGTCTGTTAATTAACAGTTTGAGTTATAGCAATTGTAGTTCATGTTAATATGTACCAAAAGTAAAATTTCTGAGTCATGTGATTATTAAACATTTTTTTAGATATCACCAAACTGGTTATCACTGTGTCTGTCCCTTTTTAACCTTCTTTACCAAATAAGTCTATAAGTTCCAGTTTCTCCACACCTCTTTGAGAGAATAAAAAAATATAAAATATTTTATTATGAGTGCTTACTTGCCATCTGTGTATCTTTTGGAGAGTGATCTGTTCAGATCCTTTAGTGTTTTTGTTTGTTACTGTTGAGGAGTGAGTATTGACAGTTTTGAGGTATAGTCTCATGTAGCCCATGTTGGATTTGAATTCTTTTTTTTTTTTTTTTTTTTTTTTTTTTTTTTTTTTTTTTTTTTTTTGGTTTTTCAAGACAGGGTTTCTCTGTGTAGCCCTGGCTGTCCTGGAACTCACTCTGTAGACCAGGCTGGCCTCGAACTCAGAGATCCACCTGCCTCTGCCTCCCAAGTGCTGGGAATAAAGGCGTGCGCCACCACTGCCCGGCGGATTTGAATTCTTATGTATAACAAAAACTGGCCTTTAGGTCCTATATCTCTGCCAAGGCATTCATTGCTGTACCAGCAAAGTTTATTTGTATATTCTGGGTAGGGAAACACTTCTTTAGAATTAAGTGCAAGGTAATGAAGATTTTTTTTCCCTGTATGATCTGCTGATTATCAGGATTTCCTTTTTAGGTGGTGTTTGTAGATGGTTTTACTGTCTTGTAAACAGTCTTAATTTGTTGGCACTCAGATTTCTCTTTTCCCAGAACGTGGTATTAGTGTTCTCGACAAAATGAATTTGATCGATAAAATAAAAGTTATTTTTGCTGTTTTGTTTTTTGTTTCTTAATAAAAGTTTTACCCCCTATTCTATTCCATTGTTGTGTATTTCCATCTTGCTTCAGATTCTTGGTTACTGTAGGTTTGTAGGATGTTTTGAAGTTGGAAAATGTGACTCTGCCATTTTTGTTCTCTGTTTCTAAGTCCTTTTACCTGTATATTTTCACACTGTGTAGTAATCAGGATGGAAAACTAAATTTCTTCTATTATCTGAAGTCAACAGGTGAGAAGAATGGAAAATTATGGTCTCCAGATGAGGAAGTTTCTCCTGAAGTACTAGCAAAGGTATATTTGCTTAGGTATTAATGACCTTTATGTTGAAAAAGGGAATGCTTGTAGGTATCCTGGACTTTTTAATGTTTAGTTAATAAGCATTTTCTAGTGGACTGCTTTACTTATTACTTATTTATTAAGTGTGTGAATGTGTGTGTGTGTGTGTGTGTGTGTGTGTGTGTGTGTGTGTGCGCGCGCGCAGGTTCCCTCAGAGGCTAAAGGTAGATCTAAAGCTAGAGTTACAAATGATTTAGAGTCACCTTATGTGAGTTGGGACACATGTGCGTCCTCTGGAAGAGCAAGTCATGCTCAAAACTGCTGAGCCCCGTCTTCAACTTTAATGTGCTTTATTTTAAAATTCATTGTAAATTAATACTCCTCTAAGGAATTGCAGTTGTAATTGTTTTTTTCTGGATTTTTGCTATATTTTGTTTGGTGGTATGACCAAGTGGTACCCAAATGCTTGGTCAGTGTTCCTCCACTGCGTACACCCCTATTGTATGCTCACTCAGTGTTCCAACACTTAGTACACTTAAATATATGAGCCTATATATTACTTCTTTAGGTCATATATTTTTGTCTGATTTTTGTCAGATTGTCAGTAAATATATGAAATAATACTTAGCTCTTTAGCTCTTCATATATATTGATAACAGTCTTTCAGATAATTAAGATCACAAATAATTATGTAAGCTCTGACGTTTTAGTCAAGATATTTAAAATGTTCCAGATCTTATTTATTCAATAGTTTTCTGGTACTATAATATTTTATCTAAATAATTGTTTTTAATTACTTAAAAACAATTCAAGTGGCTATTTTTAAGTTTTTGAAGAGTTTTGAAGATACTGGAGATTTCTGGAGTTACATTAAAATGTATAATGATTAGATGAGGATAGTTACTGCATATCATTCTTTTTATTGAAAATGTCCATAGTTATCTAAAGTTGATATTTTGACCAGCTCGTGGTGCATGTCTTTAATGCCAGCCCTCAGAAGGCACAGGCAGGTGGATCTCTCTGAGTTGTAGGCCAGCCTTATCTACATAGTGATTTCAAGGAAAGCCAGGGCTTTGTAGACAGTCACTGTATACAAACATACCCAAACAATAAGTAAACAAATGAATAAATAAAAGTTACTCCATCTATACATGTATGTTGCTATACCAGTTAGCACCCATTTCTTCCCCTCCCATCTATATAATATCTAAAAATGAGTAGTTTAAACATTTATTTTTAAATCATATGCTTTTGAGTAATTGCAAAAATCTTATTGTATCAAAAATCTGGGGAGCAAGACTTGATTGAGTTATCAATGGAATGGATATCTTTTGCTTTCTCTCTTGGAAATAAGAGCAGGCATAGCTGTGGGACAAGTGCATGTACAGGTTAACAGAAAGTAATATTCTTACTGTTACTCTTCTTATCCCAATGCCTTGGGTAATCAATTTCCACTGAATAGGATAACTAGTTTCACTAATCAAGTTAATTTAAATTAGTCTTCCCTTTAATTAGAATTTTAAGGTGATTTCTTTTTTTTAGCATGTTTATATTTTATATAGGTACAGGCCATTAAACTTCTGGTAAGGTGGCTGTTGGGTATGAAAAACAACCAGTCTAAATCTGCCAATTCAACTCTTCGGTTATTATCAGCGATGTTGGTTAGTGAGGGAGACCTGACAGAGCAAAAGAGAATCAGGTGAGCTCTTTTCCTTCTAGTTTCCTTGTACCCAAGATGGGTTAAGAGTTGGCTAATATTGAGTGTTTTAATTGCACTGTAAGCTGTGGATTTATTTTTCTTGAATATATTGAAGAATATTGGTATATTTTTGTCATTTCCAAAAACTATGAATTTCTGCTAATAAATTTTATTTAAAATCAGCTCAGTGTTACTAAAATCCACATTTGCTTTATAAGCAATTATTTGTTGAATTTCTACTATGTAACACTATGAGAAGTGTAGCAAAGTCAGATCACCCCATAATAAGATTGAACAAATAGAATGACTCAGAGTGGCTGCTCAAAAAAGGGACAGAGGAAGCCTTTTTGCAATTTCAAGGAATGTTTATACAAGGAAAAAGGAAAACACTGATAAATTAATTTCCACTTTTCAGTGTAGTGAAATTTCTGTCTCCCTTTTGTTCCTTTCGCAAAAAGTACCTTGTTTTTTGTTTTTTGTTTTTTCAAATACTTGACATCCAGAGCACCAGCACTGGTAAATCATGATTTCTACTTAAATGTATGTGACAGGTCACAAAATCTATTTTTTTTTATGCATTTAGTATTTATTGAGTACTGTTAGATACTAGGTACTATTGTGTTATCAATAACAATACATTCATTTAAAGATGCAATATATAGGAAATTATAGTTCATTATGCTTAATGCTTTGATAAGTTGAAGAGATATGCAAAAAATAATAAAAAACCAAGATTTTTCTGTTGAATAAGCCAACAGAAGTTGTATATCAACAAAATTATTAGAGTTTGGGTTGGTAATAATGAAAACTTCTTAATTAGCATATCTTAACTGGATACTGAAGTACTTTGTAATGAAGTCTTACAACTCAGTGATACATAGTGCACAGTCCATGATGTAGTTGAAGGCTAAATACTATTATCACTTGACCTGGAAAAAAAAAATTTAACTATTTGTTGTTCTAAATGAAGTAATGTGATCTAAACTTAACTAATACCTTTTCCTTATCAAATTAAAAAAATTTAAGGAATTTTTACTTACTCACTGGGAAATAAGATGAATTCTGTCCGCATTCTCCTTAGTCCATCTTTTTAGGACTGTGGAATAAATTATATCTGCCGTGTTAATTTTGATTCGTCCACATTCATGACCATGATAAAAGTCCTTATACATATAGTCATATTCTAATCTCTATGAACTTTCCTATGTCTGGTTCTTTCTTTTATTTGTTTTTTGTTTTGTTTTGTTTTTTGAGACAGGGTTTCTCTGTATAGCCCTGGCTGTCCTGGAACTCACTCTGTAGACCAGGCTGGCCTCGAACTCAGAAATCCGCCTGCCTCTGCCTCCCAAGTGCTGGGATTAAAGGTGGTTCTTTCTTTTAAATTGTTTCACTGACATTCATAAAAATCTATAGAGTTAATGTAGAGTCTAAATTATGGGTATAATACATGTATATGATGTACAAACTAGATTTAACATGATTGGTTTTTGCTTTAGTTTGTTTAAATCGGTTTTTCTCACTGAATATGTATTCTTGACATAGGGAATACAGATTGTAATGAAACTGGCTTTTCTTAGCACTGTCAGTGGTTTGACAACTCGCTTGGTGGGTGGAAAGCTGAGTTAGAGCTTGGTTGTGAGCACAATGACTTGAACCTTTTCTCTAGGAACTGCCTTTGTTTGCACAGTAAGTTACCTACTACTAATCTCACTCAAAAAGCAATCAGAATTTTCTGTGTAATAATGGTTATAGGAAATGTTTATTTCTTTTTGTTTATTTATAGTAAATCTGATATGTCTCGCTTGCGATTAGCTGCTGGTAGTGCCATAATGAAGCTTGCTCAGGAACCTTGCTACCATGAAATTATTACACCAGAACAGTTTCAGCTCTGTGCACTGGTTATTAATGTAAGTATAAAACTTATTTCTAGTCTTCAATTTGATTTTATTTACTTTTCTGTGAATACAGATGCATTGGATATATGAATATACACACAGAAGAGATTGTTGTTTCCATTCCTCCAATATAACCATCATTTTTTGCAAAGAAGGTGCATGTGTTGTATGCATTTGTATGTGTGTAAGCAAATGTTTACCCATCTTGTGTATTTTTGCTTTTATACTGATGCAGGATGAGTGCTACCAAGTAAGGCAGATATTTGCCCAGAAGCTTCATAAGGCGCTTGTGAAGTTGCTTCTCCCATTGGAGTATATGGCGATCTTTGCTTTGTGTGCCAAAGATCCTGTGAAGGAAAGAAGAGCACATGCTCGACAGTGTTTATTAAAAAACATCAGCATACGCAGGGAGTACATTAAACAGAACCCTATGGCTACTGGTATGTACGGTGTATATCATAATGGGGCATTTGGATTTCTACTATAGTTCATACTAAATTGTTAACTTTATAAAATATTATCAGAGTTGTAGTATATGTAGAAACTGAAATCTTGTCTTGGAATCATTTATTTAGCTTAAATGTTTTGGGTAATTGTATTTCCTTATGTAGTCATTAGTGTGCTTTAATATGTGTATATTACTCAGATATTAGAGTATCTGCACTTTTCCTAACTTTTCAGTCATCTGCTGTGTAATAGCACAATTATTAATAGTTAAGGGAAATAGAAGCACATGGTTAGAACTGAAACAAGGACCACATTTATTGAAGGTATTCTTATTAACTATGATGTTTTCATTTAGAGAAATTATTGTCATTGCTGCCTGAGTATGTGGTTCCATACATGATTCACCTGCTAGCCCATGATCCTGATTTTACAAGATCACAAGATGTTGATCAACTTCGTGATATAAAAGAGTAAGTCATGTGTTTCAGGAATTCTACAAATTGTGTTCATTCTCAATTTTTTTAAAATTTAAAAATCTCATTGTAATTTTTCTTATGATTCTGAATGTTTTAATTAACTGTTAATTTTTAAAATTTTTTTCAGAACTATTCTCATTTATCCATCCCATTCTTAGCCCTCTGTTTACTATTTATACTTATCTAATATTGAAATAGATGAATGAGATATTTTGTGTTTTATACTTTTTTGCATTTTATATTACAATGGACTTAGATTGGCAATTTATAAAACTGTGATGAAAATTTCTCATGGATTAAGAATTTTATTTATTCATTTGTATAGCTTTTTTTTTTTTTTTTTTTAATAGAACCACACCTATCCTTAACAGTAATCATTAGTACTAAACGTTGATCTATCTCTGAACCACCATTGCTATATTTTGTTTTGGCATTTGTTAATTAGTATCATTTGTTTGTATTAAAGTATTACAATTTCTATGTCAATAAGCAAATATTTCTCCTAAATTGAACTCGACATTCATCTGTCTCTTACCATTTGGTCACGTAAATATACTCAAAATGTTAACAGAAAAGATGTTCTATATTACCTCTAAGCAATGGCCTGTTAGTCCATCATTCTGTTACAATGTTGTCACCATAGTGATAGTAACATTATAAAATGTATGAAATTAAGCCTACATTAAAAAAAAAGTATTGGCTCCTTGTAGTTGGTATTATAGGCCAATAATCCCAGTGGCTTGTGAGCTTGAAACAAGGTGTGTCTGGACCATTAGGTTTCTCAAAATAGTATATTTCAGGGAACTCTGAAAAGGTTCAGGGGCGTGCTGGAGAAATGGCTCAGAGGTTAATAAGTAAGAGTACTTCTTCCAGAGTTCCTCAGTTCAATTCCCAGCAACCACCTGGTGGCTGACAATCATCTCTAATGGGATCCAATACCTTCTGGTGTGTCTGAGGGTAGCAAGAGTATACTCACATACAATCAATCAATCAATCAATAAATATATATTTTTTAAAAGGCTTGGAAAGAAAACTGTGCTTTGAGGAATACAATAAATAGGTTAGTCCTTCCATTTTGTTCAAGAAGTGTGTTTGCTGAGCATGGTGGCTCACACCTGTATTTCTAGTTCTCAGGAGGCTGAGGCAGCAGGCTAAAAGTTCAAAGCCGGGGCTGGAGAGATGGCTCAGAGGTTAAGAGTCTGTTCTTCCAGAGGTCCTGAGTTCAATTCCCAGCAACCATATGGTGGCTCACAACCATCTGTAATGGGATCTGGTGCCCTCTTCTGGCCTGCAGGCATACATGTAGGCAGAATGCTGTATACATAATAAATAAATAAATCTTTAAAAAAAAAAAAAAAGAGTTCAAAGCCATTCTGAGCAAGATGCTATCTCGGAAAACTAAAAACAAGCAAAACATGTATGTGTAAATGGCCTTTAGATTTTCAAATATTCTAACTTCACACAAAAAAATTAACCTGTCCATATTTTTTATATATTTTACTTACATATATGTAAAATATATATACTTTTGTATACTAGAATATACTAGCATTTTCCATGTGAAGTCTAAATCTATACTAGATTGGTACAGATGTTTTGATTTAGATTGATTGATTGATTGATTGATTGATTGATTGATTTTTGAGACAGTGATTCTCTGGACCAGTCTAGCCTTGAACTCAAGACATCTGCCTGCCTTTGCTCCCAAGTGCTAGGACTAAAGGTGTGCACCACCAATACCTGGCTATATTTAAAACCTTTTTTTTTTTTTTTTTTTAAAGATTTATTTATTTCATGTTTATGAGTACACCATTGCTCTCTTCAGACACACCAGAAGAGGTCATCAATTCCCATTACAGATGGTTGTGAGCCACCATGTGGTTGCTGGGAATTGAACTAAGGACCTCTGGGAGAGCAGTCAATTCTCTTAACCACTGAGCCCATCTCAGCAGCCCATATTTAAAATCTTAAGCCCCTTTTTTTAAAAAAAGGAAGGAGAGAGAGAGAGAGAGAGAGAGAGAGAGAGAGAGAGAGAGAGAGAGAGAGAGAGAGAGAATACTTGTAAAAGGAATAAGTCTCATACTCTTAAGGCAGTGAGAATACTTCCCATTATCGCCACAGTAGTTCCCACGCTGTTTGTCTTTGTGAAAGGATCAAGAATCTTACAAGTTAATAGGGTAGAGGATTCTGAACCCCAAAGAATTAATGGAATTAATAAAGTGTCTACTTTGGCATACTGAGTGCCTCAGCCTTATCCAGTGCACGCCTCCAGCGTTGTCACTGCACTTCAGTAAAACTGCGCTTATTCAGGTAATGCTGCATTCACACACAGTTGGGTGCATGAAGCCTGTACATTTATATCACTTATGTTTTATAGAAGTATAAAATTGCTGGGCAGTGGTGGCCCACGCCTTTAATCCCAGCACTTGGGAGGCAGAGGCAGGCAGATTTCTGAATTCAAGGCCAGCCTGGTCTACAGAGTGAGTTCCAGGACAGCCAGGCTACACAGAGAAACCCTGTCCAAATATATATATATGAATCAGACCAAGTTTTTATCGTGATTCCATCTTTTATTATAACCTTTAGGTAGGTAATCTCTAGATATTCTCTGTATGAAACTGGCTGGAGGTTGATTTATATTTGTTACCCTTTCTGCTTCGCTGTTTTGTTTACAGTCTAGTCTCATCTCAGTAGAACTTTGCCAGACTTAACAATTTTACTTTTCTTGTGCACTCTTAAACTAGCTTATTTTAGCCTAGCCTGGGCTCATTTTCAGCTGTGTATAGTAAGGATGACCTTGAATCTGCACCTTTCAGGTGTGTACCATCATGACTGGTCTGTGAGAAGAAACATGTGGCTTCATGCCTAGGCCTTCACATAATGTTACCAAATTAATTTTACCGTTTTGGTGGTAAAAAGCAGGTACTCTTATATGTAAATCATTCTGGAAACTGGACAAAAAACAAGTCCATCCTCAGACTTGTCAGTTTCCCCAAGTCATGTTTGTGTATAGTATGGGTTGGTGTTCACCACTATTCTTGGAAATTCACATATCTCATCCTTACAATTTATCTATTAATGCTCATCCTGTGACAAGAAGAAACATCAAAAACAGTTTTATTAGGGACCACTCAGCTGCATGGTTGGCTCCCACTCGTGACAGTCTCACAGTGGATGAGACTTGCTATGACTCCTCATAACTTATATAGCAGTGACAAACCCTCTGTAGAGCTTACCCTGTGCCAGAGGTGTGCTGTGTGCTTCTGTGTTTATCTCTACTGTCGGTGAGATATATCAGTGTAAATGTTTACTGAGAACCTCTATTGAGTTCATGCAGGCCATGAAACTGTAAGCAATTATCAGAGGAAGCGTTTTTATTTTAAATATTTTGTGACTTTTTCCTCTTGAGCCAGTGGAATATACCTGTAATCCTAACACGCAATGAAAGATGAGTTCAAGCTACATGGTGAGTTGGAGGCCAGCTTGTGTTACAGGAGACCATATCTTTTTAAAAAAATCCACTTAAATTGATATCATTAATCAAATGATATTTTATGCTGACAGCCAAACTTTTCATTAAAGACTTAATCCACTGAGTAAAAAAAAAAAATTCCTTTATTCTCTTTAATGTATTTTCTACTTAGGTGCCTGTGGTTTATGCTTGAAGTCTTAATGACAAAGAATGAAAACAACAGCCATGCATTCATGAAAAAGATGGCAGAAAATATCAAGCTAACCAGAGATGCCCAGTCTCCAGATGAATCCAAGACAAATGAAGTAAGAGAGTGGATATCATAGGGAAATACACCAGCCAGCTCTTTTTTTTCTTGACAAGTATATAGTAGCTTAAATTATAGTGTTTATTAAAATCTATTTACGTAACTTAATTTTTTTCAGATTTTTTTTTTCTTTTTGGTTTAAAATGAATGGTTTGCATATGTGAATGTGTCTCAAGTGTGTGCCTGGTGCCCATGGAGGTCAGAAGAGGGGCCAGATACCCTGGAAGTGGAATTATGGATGGTTGTGAGTTATGTTGGTGTTAGTAACCAAACTCACAATATCGACTGGAACAACAAGTGCCTTATCCCCATCCCTGGTTTTGAATCTCTTTCTAATGCCTATACTCACAAAACTTCTTTTTCTGAGAACCTTTAACATCCTAGAAAGGCGTTAATAATTAAGACAGGAAGACACATACTGATAAAACATATGACACTTTCTGGTAGAACCTTTCTAGGGAGAGAAAATGGATACTTTTGGTTTACCTTTACTGCAATCTAAAGGATATTGAGCAGAAATGGACTATTAAGAAACCAGTATTTGCCTGTATTTTATAACTTGAATTTATACCTGTGATGGAATTGGTACTTTGATTGTTAATGTAATTTTTTTTTCCTTACTCTTTAGAAACTTTATACAGTTTGTGATGTGGCTCTCTGTGTTATAAATAGTAAAAGTGCTTTGTGCAATGCAGACTCACCAAAGGACCCAGTCCTCCCAATGAAATTCTTTACACAGCCTGAAAAGGTAATTTTCCTCAAATAATTTCTCTGTCATAGTAAAAGTGGTTTAAATTTCAATTGGTACTGTTGACAAATATTGGATAGTTTTAAGGTCAGAGTAAAACAACTTACTGAGGAATGGAAGACAGGTAAACTTTCTGTTACTGTTCTGATATTCATTCTGTGGATAGAACGAAGCTTTTAGATTTGTTAATTTATCCTGTTTTTATTAAAATAAATACTACTTGTTTTTTGTTTTTTTTTTTAAACTGTGTTTATGTGTGTTCTGGCAGTTACACTCAGGGCCTTCTACATGCGAGGCAAGAAGCTCTAAACTGAGCTCTGGGCCCATTGTACAGACTGGACTGTGCTTTCAGGCAAGGCTTGCTACACAGTGGGATGACGACACTCAAAAGGCTGAGGCAGGAGCATCATGAACTTCAGGCCAGAGGATGGATGGGCAGACAGATGGAGGGGAAGAAATGATATTAAGATATTTGTAGTTCTCACTTGGATCTATTAAATAAATGTTAGTTAATGAACATCCTGAGTCAGCCCTCCTTCCCCCATGTGGGTTTCAGGAATCGGACTCAAAGATTGAAGGCCTCTAACAACCCCACCTTGCCTGCCCCGTTTCTCAGTTAGTATATGCCGCTTTCTTACTTGTTTTTTAACATATTGCTTTTAATCTAGTAAGGTCAAACACTAGAACACCAGGCTTGTCTATGTTTTTTGATAAGCAAAGTAACTAAAATTCGATATTCAGAATTTTTAACATTGATTTACCTTTTTTTTTTTTTTTTTTTTTTTTTTTGGTAAAAGAAATTACATAGCTAAGTTGGGCATGGTGGCAAACACTTCTAGTCCTAGCTTGCTTGCACTAAGGAGCTCAGGCTAAGTATACATAATAAGAGCCTTGGGATGAGGAAGCAAAGCACAGAAAGAAAACAGAACACACAGCTCAACTCTTTGTACATTTAAGCCCCTTGTTCAGAACTCCCACAACTATAGGCAGATACATTTTCTTTTTAATTATACCTTGCTACATAAGGAAGTTTTCATGCAAGTGTACAATGTACTTTATGTATGTTTTTAAATGAAATTAGTAAAGCAGTCCTCTGCACCCTACTGCCCCACCTGTTTTTTCCCTAGATTAGGTCTTCCTGTATTGCCAAAGGTGATCTTGAATTCCTGATGGCAAGTGATCATACGGCTTCAGCCTCCCAAATAATGGGTTTATTGGTATTGGTACAGATATTTATGACCCTATTGTACTTTATTTGTAATGCCCAGAATATTTAGTAAGGAGAATGGAGAATTATCAGTCATTTTGTATGGTAGTACACAGCTTTAATCCCAACATTGGGATCATGAGGACCTTTTGTGAATCCAAAAACAGCCTAGTCTACCTATCTAGTTCCAAGTCGACCAGGGTTCCTCCTTACCCCATCCCCTAAAGCTTAGATTTTTGACATAATTGAGAAAAACATCAAGGTTCACAGTTGATTTAACTTGTTTATTAACTAATTGGTATCACTACTGTCAAGAAATGTTGTGTTTATGTAGTTGTGGTGAGTTTGTCTTTTAAATAGATATTAAAGTTCTAAAAAATAAGTATCTGCTTTTTGACACCAGGTCATTATAGCTCAGGGTAGCCTCAAAGTTTAAATCCTCTTGCCTCTGTCTTCCAGTACTGGTAATATAAGCATACATCACTCTACCTATCTCAAAATATTTTTCGTTAAGATGACAGGTACTCAGTTTCCAAATTCTGATCGTTGAAATGGATTATGAAGTTATTTAATGAATATAAGTGCCTAGGATAAGCCTGGCATGGTGTAGCAAAAGGATCTGAAACTCCACAGCTGGTCTATAGGAGACTGCCTGAAAAATAAAAATTTAGGGTGTCAATAAGTATTGTCTATTTTATCACCTGAAAAGTAGATTTTATATATAAAATTTTATAATATATTAGAGGGTGGTAATCATACTTTGAACAATATAAAAAGCTAGGAGTGAAGTTTATTTAAGTGATTTTTCTCAGGCAGAATAAACAAATGGTGCACTTAACACAGATGGCAAACAAAATACTCATACACATAAAAATAAAATAGGTGTTGCTGGTGTGGAGGCCCATTCCTTTATTCCTAGCATATTGAAGGCACAGCAGTGAGTTTGAGGCCTGCCTGATCTACATAGACAATTCTAGGACAGCCAGGGCTATATAAAGAAACCATGTCTCAAAACAAACAAACTAAAGAATTAAAATGTTGAAAAGTCAAGGATATCATGTCTCAGGAAAGTTCTTGCCAAGGCTGTGCAGTTCTCTGGTACAATAGCACACCATGGACTGGGAAGTACACCCCCTGCCTTTGTGTGCGCAGAGTGCATTCCCATGCAGGACAGAGCCTGGAAACACTGAGATGATAACACTGCTTTGTTTGTTTGGTTTTGTTCCTTCTTCTTTTTTTTTTTTTTTTTTTAAATAGGACTTCTGTAATGACAAAAGCTATATTTCGGAAGAGACGAGAGTTCTTCTGTTAACAGGAAAGGTACTGTATACTTTTTGCTTGGGGTTTTTATTTAATGTGTATTCTTTCTGCTATATGCCCCCAAATTTGTGGGGATGTATTGTATGTTACTATAGTATTGGTATTCTCAGATCTTTTTCGCAATTAACCACTGTTCAGAATCATTGCCACTTTGTCTTAAAAGTGATAAGAAGCTCAAATTTATTTACAAAATTCATAGGGCAGATTTTCATAAGTAATAGAAGTAGATAAGAAAGACAAATAAGCCAGTTGTTGGTGATTCATGAGTTTAATCCCAGCACTCAGGAGGTAGATTTATCTCTGTCAGTTAGTTCGATTCCAACCTGGTCTACAGAGTCAGTTCTGGAACAGCTAGGGAGCTATATGGAGAGAGCATGTCTCCAAGTGGGTGGGGGGAGTGGAGAGAGGGAGAGAGAGAAAAGAGATTAATATGAGAGGCTAAAATGATAGGAACATTGTATTTCATAAAAGTAAGGTGATGTAAAAGTATATATTTAGTAGTCTACTTCTGTGTTAAGTGTATCATTAATTTTCATGTGTTTTGGAGGTAAATGTTTTGTTTCAATCAAGAAATAAGAGATTAAAAGAAGAAAGAGATAGCAAATATTGCCTCATCATTAAGTGAAGGCAATGGATTTGCTTTTGCTTTTATTCAAAGAATCAAAGTTTTTTCAGAATTATCTTTTCTGATAACACTCTAAGAGAACCACTACTCTTGCCTTAACACTAAAGTACACATCTCAGCTCTGTTTTTTTCAGATTCCTTTCCCTTAGGTATGAAATAACAAGGTGTCGTTTTCCTTTCCTTTTCTTTATTCTTCTTCTTCTTTTTTTTTTTCTTTTTTTGCAGCCAAAGCCCACTGGAGTACTAGGTACAGTAAACAAGCCTTTATCAGCAACGGGAAGGAAGCCTTATGTTAGAAGTGCCGGCACAGAGACTGGAAGCAATATTAACGCCAATTCAGAGTTGAGTCCTTCAGCTGGAAGTCGTTCAAGGCAATTTATTTTTCTCTGAATACATCTTGTTTTGTTGCTCACTTTTTGGCTTAACATTTTAACTTACTTTCAAGCCATTGGATCGTAGAATGGACTTATGTAAAAATATTATAATATTCACATGGTTAGGGTTTTTTAATGAAACTAAAAAGTATAGTGTCTGTTTTCTGAGACAGGGTCTCACCATGTAACTCTCTCTAGCCTGAAACTTCATATTTAGGCTAGGTTGGCCTCAGATTCTCCTGCCTCTGCATCTGCTTCCCAGGTGCTGGGATTCAAGGTGCATATCCCTATATCTTGCTTAGAGAGTACTTTTTGAGCCAGTGAGCCAGTTATATAGTCAGGCTATGTGCTTGTGGCAGGCCTCTTGCTTCAGCCTCTAGAATACTGGAATTACAATCCTAAATACCACATTACATAGCACAGCACCCAAAATAAATTCTACAACACCAGTGAGGTCTCTCAGGCAAGTGGATATATAGTAATATAACCAGTCAATAAATAAAATTAATTATTTGATTTCTGGAATGAAAAAGCTTTGGTTTTGGTTTGGTTTGTTTATTTGTCTGTTTTTCTAGTAGGGAACAGAGTTCAGAGGCATCAGAAACTGGAGTTAGTGAAAATGAGGAGAATCCTGTGAGAATAATTTCTGTCACACCTGTAAAGAATATTGATACGGTAAAGAATAAGGTAAATGTTATTCCGTTGTTTATATTTCTGCGGTTTGCACAAGGCAGGGCTGGAGAAATGGCTCAGCAGTTATATACTAGCTGGTATTTCAGAGGACCCAAGTTCCTCTCCTACATGGCAGAGGATAATGTTCAGGAGTCATTTCTCACCTTCCTTCCACGTTGTTGAGGCAGAGTCTCTTTTTGTTTGAGCTGCTCAACTTACTCCAGGCTAGCTGGACCCACGGTTACAGATGCTTGCCATTCAATAAAGCTTTTCTGGCTTATGTTCTGGGAATGGGACTCATTCTTAGCAGTGCTGAGTCATGCCCTTACTCTTCCTATGGGCACAGGGGACTTCTAACTTGTGATCCTCCTGCCATACCTCCCAGATAGCTGGGATTACAGACAGACATGTTCTACCATGACATTCAAACTGCAGCTCCCACTTCACTCACTTTCCATCCATCTATCCATCATCCGTCCATCTATCCATTGTGTGTTACTTAGTATGTATGTACAAATAACTTGTAGTTTTGTGGAAGCCAGGAGAACAATTTGGATCCTTGTGGGTTTGAATTTTCAGTTGTGAGCTGCCATGTTGGTGCTGGGAATGAACTTGAGTCCTCTGCATAAGCATTAATCTCCACCTCCTCATTTTCTTTGTTCATTTTTTTTTTTTAAAGATTTAGTCTTGTTTTATGTGTAGGATTGTTTTGCTGTGTATGTCATTGTACCACATGTGTGACAAGTGCCCACAGTGATCAGAAAAGGCTATCAGATCCTCTAGAACTGGTATTTCTCATGGTTTGCAAGAGTATCAAGTACTCTCAAGCCCTAAACCATCTATTCAAGCTCCTCTCCCATTTCCTTACCAATGTTTTTAGCAGGAAAGAAAGCAGTAAAGCTAAACAGTAGCATGATTCGTATATTTTTTAGTATGTGCTGTGCCGCTCGCTGACTTGAATTGATTTAGTTGCTTGATTTCATTAACTTTCCATTAACTTGTTTAATGAGAAGTAGCTCATCTCCAACTACAAGTACAAATGGCTTGAAACAACATATTATAGACAAAAGTCAGACTATCTCACTGCCATAATTCTTACAATACAGAAACAAATAGATCTGCTCACTATGGGATCCCTGTACAGAATTAAGTAGGCTGGGCATAAAGAAACTTAGTACATGCACTGCTACAGACATTGAGACACGTATGCTTACAGTAGTTTGGTGTAGTACATTCGTGGGGCCTTATGACTTGAGTAATTTCTACCTAAAATTAAGTGAATTTTTTACATGTTGGGCTGCCTCCCTCTCTCCTTTCCTTTGTGTGTGTGGAGAAGGGTTAGCGTGGTGATGTTTTGTTATCATTTGTTTTGGTGAAGGATGTTTTTTGAGGCAGAGTCTTAATCCACAGTCCGAACTGCCCAGGTACTCACTATTTAAAGCCCTTGAGTTCATGGCCATATTCATGCCTCAGTCTCTCAAATGTTGAGATTATAGGTACGTGCTACTACATCTAACTTAGCTGATCACATTTACAAATCATTGTATTTGTTCTGTGCAGCACATAGTAATATAAAGGTGAATACAGGGTGTATTCAAAGAACTCAGATCACATGGATTCAGGTGAGGGACATTGTCAGAACTGCCTCCCTCCACATTGACCTTTTTACTTACTTCTATTCCTTACAGATGCATGTGTACCTAATTCACATAAATCCTTGTGGCCTTATTTGCTTTATAGCCAAGATTGACTTCAAACATGAAGTCTTTGTGCCTCAGCCTTCCAAGTGTTGAGATGACACACTTATCCCCATATTGCTTGGTTTTAGGCTTAGCTTAGCAATAGAGGACCTTCCCAGGTATAGGGCTCTAAATCCCCAGTTAATAGAAACATTGGCTGTGACACATTTTGTTTTCCCCAGAAATCTCCCTGTTTCTTCGAATTACTTATGTCTAGTCCTTTTCTGAGACATTATGAGTTGTTGGGTTGCAGTTTCTGTGGACTGCTTTAGGGAAGCACTTGGATTATCCATCCTCTCAAAGAGAGACTTCAAGTAGACTCCACTCATTCTGGAAATGTTTTTCTGGGAAAAATAAGATTTTGAAAAAATGCATTTCTTTTTGCATAGAAACCATTCTCTTCTGTTTTTGTTTGTTTTGTTTTGTTTTTCTTTTGGTTGTTGATTTTTGCTTTGTTGTCTCAATATGTAATCTGGGCTTATCTGATACTTGTTTTGTAACTGATGCTGCTGGCCTCAAATTTATAGCCATTCCCTGCCACATCCTTCCACATACTGGGATTATAGTGTGTGTCAAGTCAGGTTTCTCTTTTCTTTTAATTAAATAGAATTAGAACAATTAAAATTATAATTTGTTTCTAAAGTTCCTGTGAGAAGGCCAATTTCATTTTGCCTGGTACGGCTTTTTCTGAAGCCCATTACAACTGTTGTGATGAAATGGGATCTTATTACTTTTAAAATTATACATGTGCTAATGCTACATTTTAAAACGTAACAAAAGTAGGTTAAATATGGATTTCACATTAAAAAAAAACCTCAGTAATGGAGCAGAAGCCAGTAAGGGAGTTAGAACAAAAGAGGTTATCTAGAGACAATATAATAAAGCCATGTTGCATTATGAAAATATCCCTTTGATTAAAAGTGATACATTTAGAGAATGTCCTTTGTGTGTGTGTGTGTGTGTGTGTGTGAGAGAGAGAGAGACAGAGAGACAGAGAGACAGAGAGACAGAGACAGAGACAGACAGAAAGAGGGAGGGAGGGAGGGAGGTGCGTTCACACCCGCCCAAGGAAGCCAGAAGAATCAGGGTGTTGTGTTTCATGGAGTGGAGTTTTTTGTTTGTAACTTTTCAATCCAGTCAGTGCTGCTCACCCCAATGCTCTCATCTTGTCTGCCTGATCTTATGCAGTGAACTCATAGCAACAGTGAGTTCAAGAGCTGAGAGCATGTTCCCTTCCTTTGGTGCATACCTGCTTTCTCCCCTTCCTCTGTGATGTATGCCCACACACAGCTAAGGTAGGCTGGAGGCCTGTCCTTAACCCTCTGGGAGCTTACTTCTTAGTGGGTATAAGCAATTCATCAGAAACCTTAGGATTCCAACCTCTTTAAACACTCTCAAGGGGGCTGTTGTCATGGCTCCACTCACAACAATGATTGACACTTAGCTTGATGGTCTGAATTCAGTCCCAGGTCCCCATGGTCAAGGAGAGAGCCAACCCCTGCAGGTTGTTCTCGACCTCTACACAAGTGCCAGGGAGTGCAAGTGCACACACAAAGTAGATAAGTAACATGTCACGACATGTTTAAAGAATTTTCTAAGAGCTAGAAAGGCAGACCATTTGCTGCACAACCAAAACTTACCAGGGTCCATAGGTTTCATGTTTACCTGTAAAACCCAGCAGAGGGGAAGACATTAGAATCACTAGGATTTGCCAGCTAGCAGAGTTCAGGTTCAGGAGAGACTCGGAATACAGTTGAGAACTGGGTAGTACACCACAGAGCCCTTGTGGCTTCACACACATGAATTAAATCACATACAAACATGCAAAATTAGAACATCAGTTTACTTTTTTTAATTCATAATCTTTTTTACTATAACATTTGAGAGATTTGTTTACAAATTTGTTTTTGTGCTCTTTTAGGAAATTAATTCTGATCAGACTACCCAAGGCAACATCAGCAGTGACCGAGGAAAGAAAAGAGTTGTAACAGCAGCTGGTGCTGAGAATATCCAACAAAAACCAGATGAGAAAGTAGATGAGTCAGGTCCTCCTGCCCCTTCCAAACCCCGGAGAGGACGTCGCCCCAAATCTGAATCTCAGGGCAATGCAACCAAAAACGATGATCTAAATAAACCCATTAGCAAGGGAAGGAAGAGAGCTGCAGGCAGCCAGGAGAGTCTGGAGGCAGGTAATGCCAAAACACCCAAGCTACAAGATGGAGCCAAAAAGGCAGTTCCAGCAGAGAGACAAATTGATTTACAAAGGTAATGTACCCACTCATCCTCATCTTGCCAAGGACAGTAAGGTTGGCAGTATCGAAATATTCAAAGTAGAATGGATTCTTGGCTCTGAAAGAACATGCTTCCCCCATGTTACCCATTTTATAGGAAGTAGAAAGCATTTTCATTATGTGTATTGCTATAGTAAATGTATACAAATTGAGTGTGATGGTGCACACCTGTAATCCCAGCCCTTGGAGGCAGAAAGGAGGTTATGAGTTTAAAACCACCCTGGGCTGTGTAGCCAAGACCTTGTCTTTAAAAAAGAGAGAGAAGGGCAGGGGGCTTAGGGCTAGAGGTGAAAAAGAACTAAACCCATTTTTAATTACTTCTGAAAGAGAATAACATTCTGAATATACTATGAAATGGATGAACCTTGACGATATTATACAAAATTAAATAAACTAGTTTTGAAAGGACAAAATTCAGGGTTTCTGTTGTTGCTGCTGCTGCTGACGATGACAAGCCTTGAACCTAGGGCAGTCCTCCTGCGGTGTCCTTGTGAGTGCTAGGGTGGCAGCTGTGCCTGTGGTGAGCAGCCTCTAAGGACTCTATAGGAGTGCCTCCTGGAGACTTACGGGGATAGGCGGACCTTAGGGAGTATTTATAAAGTTTCAGTTAAAGATACTGTGAAAGTTCTAGAAATAGGTGGTGATGGTCATTATACCCTGGTGTGAATAAATGTACAAAACTCCACTGAACTGTGTGCTGAAAATAGTTTACTGTATAAAAATATAAGTTGATTGTTTATTCTTGGATTCTGGGACGCAAAATCATTTCAGACTTACGTTTCATAAGTTTATAGATCTTCTTGTTTTATTGTTTGTTTTATTTTGTTGGTGGTTGGTTTTTTGAGACAGTTTTGTCTTAGGACTCACTTTGTAGACCATGCTGACCTCGGAACTCTATCTGCTTCCTAAGTGCTGGGAGTAAAGACATGTTCTACTGTCTCTGGCACTTGGGAGGTTTTTGTTTTGCTTTGCTTTGTTTTGTTTTGTTTTGTTTTGTTTTAATGTTTTTGGTTGGTTGGTTGGTTTTTTTCTTTGTTTGCTTTTGGGTTTGTTGGTGGTGGTTTGTTGTTGATGTTGTTTGGGGGTTTTTTGAGAAACACAGTCTCACTCTAGATTACACTGTCCTGGAAATCACCTTAACTCTTGGCAGTCATTTTGGTTTGGTTACTCAAGCACTGGGATTATAGACATGAGCCATCATACCTTATACTTTTATGTTTTTATACAATGCTGAAAATATGAGCTTAGAATGTATCTCAGTTGATAGAGTGGATTATTATGCACTATTATGCACTGTATCCTATGCTTTGTTCCCAGCACCTTCTAAACTGACGCATAGAAATTTAAGGTCACCCGTGCCTGGTTTAAGGCCAGTGTAGGCTACATAAATAAGACTTGACAAACAAGAGAGAAATACAGAGACAGGGTAGAGAGAAAAAGAAGGTAATTTCCTATGGTATTTCTAATGGGTCTGTATTTTTGAGAACGTTTTCCCCCTTGAGCTGGTGTGTAATCTGCCATGTAATGGCCTCAGGCCAACATTTCTTTTTAGCATTTCATAGTTTTGGTTTTGAGATTAGGATTGCATAACCTGTTAAAATACTGATAGAATTCTTCTCTGAGCGAAGGTTGGTACTGAGCTCCGTGTATGTATTGGTGTATCCAGACTCAAAGTAGTTCTGCATGGGCAGGAGCTGTACTTTTCCTAGGCTAAGAGGGCCAATGTGGCCTTTGTTTATTAATGAGGAAGCAGGATTGAACACAGTATGGCTCCAGTGTTGTAATCCTAAAATCCTAAAATCCTTTGAAGATTTAATAACTGTTAAGTCAATATCAAGAATTTTAACATTGGGGGCTGGCAAGATGGCTCAGTGGGTAAGAGCACTGACTGATCTTCTGAAGGTCCTGAGTTCGGATCCCAGCAACCACATGGTGGCTCACAACCACCCGTAATAAGATCTGACGCCCTCTTCTGGTGCGTCTGAAGACAGCTACAGTGAATTATGCCGGGGCGAGCGGGGCCTGAGCGAACAGGGCTGGCAAAGGTCCTGAGTTCAATTCCCAGCAGCCACACACATGATGGCTCATGGCCATCTGTACAGCTGCAGTGTACTCATACACATAAAATAAATAAAATAAATCTTAAAAAAAAAGAATTTAACATTATCACATTTTAAACTAGACTCTAAGCATGTTGCCAGCTTCCTTCAGAACATACATAGAGAAAAGCCCCCATTTTAGGTTTAGTGAGAAGAACCAAAGGAAAGAGGGGAAGTGGAAACTTAAAGAGTAGATAAGAAACAAGCAGTGGTAAATCTGATTAGTTATCTGTTAAGTAGGGGCTCGCAGGCTGGGGGTCATGGCCCCTTCTCTAAAATAGCAACAGTACAATTCATAACAGTAGCAAAATTACAGTTATGAAGTAGTAACAAAAATAATTTTATGGAGGGTCACAAGAAAACAGGAACTGTATTAAAGGGTCACAACATTAGCAAAGTTGAAAACCACTGGTATAATGGGTACATGGTATAATACATAAATATATATACATAATATACAATATATATTTGTTATAATACTAGTAGTAGGAAAAGTTATGGCAAGTTTATTAGTCCAGTCCTACCGTAGGAATAAGGAAGTGTGGCCATTATTTCAAGTAAATCATGCCCAACTCAGTAACGTGCTAACAGATAGCTACAGGTACTTCTTTTCTCAATTAGTTATTTTGAAATACCTTTTACATTGTCAGTATTCAGTGCTTTGTTACTTCTCCCTGTGTTTTTTGCTACCCCCTTGATTTTACTTATTTTATTGAAACAAGTCTCACTTTTTGTTTGTTGTTTTGTTTTGTTTCGTTTTGTTTCGAGACAGGGTTTCTCTGTATAGCCCTGGCTGTCCTGGAACTCACTCTGTAGACCAGGCTGGCCTGGAACTCAGAAATCCACTTGCTTCTGCCTCCCAAGTGCTGGGATTAAAGGCCTGTGTCACCACCACCTGGCAACAGGCTAGCTTCTAATTTACAGCACTTTGCCTTTTGCTGCATCTCAAATGCTAGACTTTTAAACAAGACTAGCCATGTCCAACTTTTTATTTAGGAAAAAAAAAATGCCCAAAAACTCATTGTGTGACTTAGAATGACTCTGAATTATCATCTTTCAAACCTCTGACCCTAAGTACTGAGTGCATAAGCAGCTGTCACCTGACTCACCTGAAAGAGTTCTATTTTGTTTTATTTATTTATTTGTTTATTTATTTCATTTATTTCATTTATTTCATTTATTTGATTAGTATGGGTGCTGGGAATTGAATTCAGGACTTTTGGAAGTCAGTATTCTCTCAATTGCTGAGCCTTCTCTCCAGCCCTCCCCACCCCCCCCCCATTTTTTTTTTTTTTTTTTTTTTTTTCTTTTTTCTTATCT
>JADRCD010221113.1:75505-98487 GCA_019843815.1 Montemys delectorum
TTTTTAAGACTCTCAGATTGACTGGCCTGGCCTTGAACTTAAGGATGATCATGCACTTTTTGTTTATTTGTTTGTTTTGTTTTGTTTTGTTTTGTTTTTCAAGATAGACTTTCTCTGTATAGCCTTAGCTTTCCTGAAACTCACTCTGTAGACCAGGCTGGCCTCAAACTCAGAAATCTGTCTGCCTCTGCCTCCCAAGTGCTGGGATTAAAGGCTTGTACCACCACTGCCTGGCATGCACTTTATTTTTAATTTATTTGTATATTACGTGCATTGATATTTTTACTGTATGTATGTCTGTGAGAATTTCACATCCCCGGGAACTGGAGTTATAGACATTTGTGAGCTGCCATTTAGGTTCTGGGAATTGAACCTGGGTCTTCTGGAAAAGCAGCCAAGTCTCTTAACCATTGAGACATCTCTCCAGCCCCAACCTTGTGCTCTTTTTTTTTGTTTTTATTTTTTGTATTTTCTGTTTTTACTTTGTGTGCATGTACGTATATGCCATGCATGTAGAGGTGCCTGCAGTTGTCAGAAAGAAAGTATCTAATAGAGCTGGAGAGATGGCTCAGGGGTTAAGAGCACTGACTGCTCTTCCAGAGGTCCTGAGTTCAACTCCCAGCAGCCACAAGGTGGCTAACAACCTGCTGTAATGGAATCCAATGCCCTCTTCTGGTCTGAAGACAGCTACAGTGAACTCACATACATAAAATAAATTAATAAATCTTTTTTAAAAAGTATCTAATCCCTTGGAGCTGGAGTTACAGGCATTTGTAAGCTGTGTGCTGTGGGTGTGAAGTTTGGTCCTCTGGAAGAGCAGCACGTACTCATAATCTATGAGCCACCTCTTCAGCCATTCTACATTTTCGAGTGCATGTATGCTTGTCTCTGTGGGTGTGTGTGTGGGGGTGTGTGGGGGTGTTCATGTGTTGGCATGCAGGTGTGTGCACATAGGTCAAAAGAGGGTCTTCCAACAGCACTCGGTAAATGAGGACCAGTAAATGACCTGTCCTTGTTTTAATCCCAATTTCGAATAGTTGTACTCTGAGCATGCTTTGGAACATTTCTAAGACCAGCCATTATAGCCCTGCTGTCAGGTAAGGCAACACTATCTTCACAGCTGATGTTAGTCTTGGCTCTAAGTTCAATTGCTTGAAGAATAGTGTTTCTTTAGTTGAATTATTTTCTGTTGTGTACTGGAACTACTAGCAAAAGGCAAACTGTTCACTAAGTTCTGAATTGAAAGTAGTGTTGTGAGTTCCAGGTTAGCCTGAGCTACATCACAAAACCCTGTCTCAAAAAAAAAAACAAAAACAAAAGCCAGTGGTAGTGGCTCATACCTTTATTCCCACACCTAAGGTACAGAGGTAGGCAGAGTTCAAGGCTGGCTACTCAATTTTTTTTTTTAATCAGAAACAAGATAGTGATGACTCAGCCTATAAAGGTACTTCCGGCCAACTCTGACAACTGAGCTGTGACTCCAGGTCCCACCCACATCGGACAAAGAACTAACTAATGTTTGAGGCTGCCATTTAGGTGCTGAGAGTCAAACCTGGGTCCTCTGAAGAGTAGTCAGTGCTCTTGTTCACCAAGCTCTCTCTCTAGCTGTTAGAATAAATTTTAAAATGTAAAAATAAAGGACAAGCATAAACATAAAATACTAGTAAATATCACTCACTCTTAATATGTTTTGCTTACACTCCAGTCCAGAAAGAAAGTATTAATACCAGTGGAGGTGGCTAACATACAGCTTCATTGATAGATGCTTGTCTGGCATTCACAAAGATCTGGCATTGATCCTCAGCATGAAATTAAGTAGGCATAGGGTTGCCATACCTGTAGTCCTAGATGGAAGCAGATCCATCAAGTTCAACAAATGGGCAAGACAGCGGTGAACAGTCTTCATACTTAGTATTTACAGGAAATTTGAACTTAAAGACTGTCTCTTTGATAATGAATAGCAGTTTTGTTTAGATCCGTGTCTGCCTGGCATGCTTAGCGTTGGCCTTAGGAGCTCAAGGCTCTGGACTTCTCAAGCAGGACTTACTGATGTGCTTTGCACTGAGAAGATAGCATAACCTGTTAGGCAGTTGTTTATTGGAGACAGCGTTGCCAAATACAACCCCAGGTTGTCCTCAAAGTTATGTCAGACAGGCTTGTGGAACCATGTCAGACTTACTAGTTTGATATGAATACACATTCAATAACAAGTAATTTCCTCAAAATGCCATGAGCATATTCCTTTTGGGACACAGACCAGATGGAGTGTAGCCAGTTGTTATCATAATCATCTCACGAGTCAGTATGAGAGCCCCCAGGAGCCCTGCAGATTCGAGGGCAGTAATGGGAGCTTGCACAGGGCTCTTGGATAGTGCGACTGATTTTTAAGCCTCTGGGAATTCTTGTGGTGACTTTTAGCATCCATTTTTGTGAAGATAACAGGTTAGGACTTTATCTTTTTCCCAAGGTGAACTGTAAAGGAGGCATAGTCTTTTAAACTGAACTAAAATGTGGAAAAATGTGAGAGAATAGTAGTCAAGAATGTGCAAAACTCTGTGTTCCATCACTCTGCCTATCCATGTACATCAGCTACAAATGAATGCAACAGCAACAGCTCCTCAGGAGGAGTCCCTCCTCACAGGGAAAGAGAGCAAATCCCCATCAGGGCACACTCCTCGTGTCTCATACATCATTTCTCAGATTGTTGCTTACTTCTTTCTCCCAAAGAGACACTAGACCATTGCCCGCACCCCATGTGGTTAGGGATGATTCTATGAGTCAGAGGTATTACTCTACCAACCTGGTGACACACCCAAACTACATTTTTTCTTCTGCTGTGTTTGAGGGTTTTTTTCCTGTCTGTCTGTCTTCCTTTCTTTTCTATCTTCCTCCCTCCCTCCCTTTCTTCCTTTTTTTCTTCTCTTCCTCCTTTTCCTCCTCTCCCTTTGTCTTCTCCTACCTCCCCTCCCTTCCTTTCTTGTGGGGTAGATTGTTGTAATTTAGTGTACTAAATTATTTGTTTACACAGTCCAAAATCAAGAGTTATTCTTGTTATTTATAAATTTACTGTCTAATGTCTAGTAGCTCTTGTCCCATAATTTCATTTTTGAAAGAATTGATTGAAAACCTGTAGTTATTTGAGATGAACGGCTTTAGCATTTTAAACAGATTAGTCCTGACCACAGCACTTGGCTATAGAACAGAAACTTCCATATTGGTCTTTTAGGTTTATATAGCTTCATGGGTGATTTACTAAAACTTAGTGAAGTTCCAGGCGAGAAAAGGAAAGTTTTATTTCACAATCTTAGATGGTTCTAACTTTGTGTTCTTCTGTTCCCAAGGTAAAGGGAGAAAACGAAGGCCAAACAGAAGCAGATTCCAAGTTCTGTAAAAACTTGGATTCCAGTGTCCCCAAACAGAAAACGAAGCTCACTTCAAATACACACTTTCTGCCTTGAGAACTGAAGGAAGCTAGCCTTCCATTTTACACAGCCACAGTCCTCTGGTGAAATGTACTGGACTCTAGAGAGGCCAAGAGCATCTCTGCTCTCCCTCCCCAGACTTTTCCTGTGAAAAGTCAATAATTAAGCAAATTGCTTAACACTTGGTTCCAGGTCCTGCATATCTGGAACTTAAAGGCATAGTAACCATTTTTCTCCATGCTGCAGATTTCATTTCAGAGAGGAACAGGGCGTCCTTGCACTGACGCTGAGAACTGATCCATCCTAGAGCCAAGAACCCCACGCCACACAGGAGAGCAGGTGTCTACTGAACTGAGGCTTTATGTGAGAGAGAGCAGATGACGACGAATTTATTTGTTTTCCTTTTGGAAACTTATGTATTATTCTTTCTGCCTGTCTACTTTTCTGCAAAAAATGAGATGTACAGATTTCTGTTCCCTGCTATGAAAAGTAATGTGGCAATTTTATAAATGTTGCTTTCTGATTTTTATCAAAATGAGAAAATTTATTAAAATTATTATTGACCTGCAAGTAGTAAACACTTCATATTATGATTTCTCCCATTTTAGTTTAATATAATTTGCAATAAATGTACATATTGTTTCATAAGGCATATCACTTTAAAATGGTTTTTACTCCTATGATTATGGTGGAATAATTGGGATTTTCAGGGAGTAAAGACTGTCCAGGATTTGGTTTTATAATTTTTGTCACCAGATTTTTATTATTAATGTAAAAAAAGGTTGGTTTTGTTTTTAGGGTTTGTTTTGTTTTTTAGTAATATAAGTAGATGGACACTGGCAGCTTGTGAGGAATGGAGATATGCAGAGTTGCTCTCAACATCTGGCACAATGCTGTTGGGAAATAGGCATTTTATTTTTGTCTGATAATTGGGGCTCAGTTTTTATTTTTATTTTACTGTTACAACAATATTGTATTCCTTGGCATTCATTGTTCAGCATAGATAATGTGTGCACTATTTCTGTGCACATAATTTTATTTAATTTTTTTGCATAAAATAAATGCTTTTAGATGTCTTATGTAAGTCTTATCTTTTTATCACACTTTACTTTCTTAGGAATTTTTATGTGAAAGGGCTAAAGTCACAGAAAGGCATGACTACAGCCAACTCTCCCTTATCTATGTAAAATAGTGGCTGTGCCTCAGGTGCTCGATTTGTAGTGACTGTAGACGGAAGATTAACGAGGCGTGTACAAGAACGAGAGGGCGTTTGAAATTGATTTTCTCTTATGCTCCTCCTCAGATGTTTTGCCTGTGTCTGCTGTTTCCACCTGGCTCATATCCAACATCCTAGTAGGATGTGCTGCTCTGTTTGCATGATGACTTGGTCTTGATGGGATGTGTAAAATCAATGAAGTATCAGAACTCTCCAGAATGAAATTCACTGATAGTATGTCAAGTAGGTTCTCATAGATAATTGAGAGTTGGCTATAAATTGACTCTGGGTGAAAGCTAGGCTTCTTTTAATTATTTTACATGTACATGTTTAGGGGTCAGAAGACGGCTAGAGAACAGTGAATACCAATGATAGAAACAATATTTCTTGAAAGGGCATAAAAAAGCCCTGTTCTTCCTGTTGCCTCCAATCTGCTGACAGAGCATCTATGCATACAGTCAGTCAGGTCCTTCATTCAATCAGTGCTATATTCTATTTACAAGTTTGACTTAGGGCCACCAGTTTGTCACCACCAAAACTTCATTGCTGGAATCCAATGAACTCTATGTTGAGCAGTTAGTCGCAAAGTATAAGGAAGAAGGTCTCTGGGTGTTAGGGCTACTCATCAAATACAGCAGAACCGCTCACATCCCTTACAGCTCTGGTCTCTTCCTCATGGGCGCATAGTCTCTGGCACTAAGATAGGAAAGAACAAACTGGTTGGGGATTGAGCAAATAGAGAGGGACTTGTTTACTGGAAATGTGTCAGGTTTTCTTTGAAAAAGAAAATGTAAAATCTTTTAGGAATTTGGTATTTACATCTCAGAGAAATAAAACACAAAAGTGCAGACTTATAATTGAGAATTAATGTTAACCCTTTGTGTCTAGTTTGAAGCTTCTTGTATTTGTCTAAACTTACAAGCCAGAATTTTGTATCTCCTTTGATAAAAAGTGTGTATAATGTAAAGTAGTTTTGCATATTCTTGTGCTGCACATGGGCTGGATTTTTAGAATTTTTTTAAAGACTTTAAGCCGATCCTTGTAATTTGTGTAAATGACAAGTGTAAAATCCTTCCATAAAATGCTTAAAAATATGCAGTTTCAAATAAAACCAAGAAATGCAGCATTATGTAGAAGTGTGGAAACCTGAATATTCATGTACCCATGTCAAAGGCTGATGAAGCACCATTGTGTACTTCTTTCCATTTTCAAGCCTCTGATGTAGCTCACAGTGACTGAAGCAGACTATACTGGGAGACCAATTCTGACGGATCTTTGGGAAAGCTTCGACTCTGTTCTTAAGAACTTAAAAGGTGATCTTTGTTTCCTACTGTTCTAACTGTCACAAATGGTGAACATAGACTAGTTTATTAACGGAGTGAGACGATCACATAATGGATGTATAAGAGATGGATAAAGAGGTTAAGAGAGTCCATCAGCCTACCTTTATATTTCACCATTAATATGTTTGTCATTCTATGTCTGATGCTTCTCTAGCCTCTTGATAGTCATGATTTCTATAACTTGGCTAAAAACAGACTAAACGTAAAGAATACGGGGAGGGGGGGGACGAGTGGTATTTTTACCAGATTTTTTTTTTTTAATCATTAGTCTCAAGACAATAAACTATATATTAGCACTTTGTTTTAATAAAAATTATATAATAAGCACTCTCAGAATGAAGTATAAGGTAGAACAGACTTCAGTCTTAGGTGGTCACTACACTCTTTCATATGAGCCTAGAACATTTACAAAGGTAGGATATCTTTGATAGGCCTCAACCAATATCCACAGTGAGGGACCAGTGTATTGACCAGACTTCTTTGTCTACATTCCAACAAGTTTCTTACCAGGTCTGACACCTGAACTTGCTTGCTGCTCAGATAATGTAGCCCTCAGGGTCCCAAGCCTTCTGTCACTCATCCCACTGTTCCTTTCCTGGTGGTGGTGGTGTGTTTTATTAAGATGTTTGAATTTATGAGCGTTTTGATTGCATGTGTGTCTGTGTACCACATGTATGCCTGGTGCTCTTGGGGTTAGAAAAGAGTGTTGAATACCCTGGAAGTATAGTTGATTGTGAGTCCTCGTGTGGGTGCCAGGAATTGACCCCAGGTCCTCTGCAAAAATAAGTGCTCTTAATCTCTAAACTCTCCACCACTCCCATCCCATGTAGTTAAAAGAGGTTTTTAATACAGGGTCTTATGCCCAAGTTGTCCTTGAAGGCACCATGTTAAGGATGAGCTTGAACACCTAATCCTCCTGCCTCTACCCCTAAAGAGCTGGAATTGCTAGCCCCACAAAAGCCTTTGACTTAGACCTGGAAAAAAACAGCTTCAAGATATCGCACGTGCACACAGTTACACACTCCCATAATAATAATAACCTGGTTGCTTGTCTTCTGTCTGGCCTTAAATTCTAGCACAGGCGTATAATGTCTCATTTCTCAGGTTGCTTGCTGGTCCAAGGTGATGATGATTTCAGGTGTGGTTACGCCCAGATCACATTCCCTTATCAAAACCTGTTGCTAAACAGCTGCCTTTCTCCCCTTGGCACCCTTTTGCTCCTGACATTATCTAGGAAAGGCTATTCTGCCAAACAAAGTCATTCTCTGTAAACAGTATTGTATTTATTCCTTGTTTCTGGGGGAGCTTGAAAGACAACTAACTAAAGATGGTCTTACCTGGAAGGGCAGCCTAGTACATACACATAGTGTCTCATACCATTAATTCTAGGAAGCTGAGGCTGGATGATCAGAGTTCAAGATCATCCTGGTCTATGCAGGAAGTTCAAGGCCAGTTCAGGGCTACACAGAAAAGTAGCTGAGAGCTGATGGGAATGTAAAGTCTTTTACAGCATCATAGTTAAGAACACAGAACTCAATTTCCTTAAAAGCTATTTTGTGCAGACACCATTGTCTTAAAGTGATTGCAGTATGGAAGATAACCAGCAGAAGCTAAGTAATACAGGTGGGCATACTACTGAGTGTGTGGGACAGCAATGTGGGTGAGTAGTAAGACTCATATTTACTTTATTCAGGGTCTCATGTATAAACTGATAATAAACTAGCTATATAGCTACGGATGGCCTTAATCAACTTGGGTCCTCCTGTCTCTACATCTCTAATACCTGGGATCATAGGTCTGCGCCACCACACCCTGTACTGTGCAGCACTGGAGTGCAGTCATAACTAGACTTCATGAGAGCTTGTCATGATGATGGATAACATGACCCCTGAGGGCCATGTTTTCTGTAATTAATAATTAAACCTTTCTAAAATTGATTGTGGTAGATGTGGAAATCTAAACATTAAATCAAAGAATTAAAACTTAAAAATTTCTCCAATTTTTATTGAGGTATAATAAGAGTTTCTGATGTACTGAATTGCTATATAAGTGGACTTTATCTTAGTAAATCTTACATTCACAGATCACACATTTTTGGCAGCTCTGGGTGTTGAACACTGGCTGTGATACATGTCAGGTATACTCTGCCCCTGAGCTACATACACCCTAGCTTTCTCACAGCCGATGTCAGCGCACAAACCACATTTCTTCTGTAGAGACAGTGGGGACCATGTGCTTATGCTGTGGTCTGGTTGCATACATTATTTAAAAGTACTGGTTCTTAATTTATTTCACTATTGTGTGACTGATTCCCAGTTTCTCTTTTGGCAATTCATGAGAAAAGGTAGTTTACATTATAACTATATATTATTGGTTCCTTAACACTTCAAATAATTTTTTTTTTTACATTTTTCTATAATTGTTGCCTTTTCTGTTTCTATCAGTTCCACTCCAGTTCATGCTACTGTGTTATTGTACACAGTAGAACTCCCTGATAATCTCTCTTGCTCTTTCATAGGAAGTGCTCTCTGGTGCAGCCCTGTACTGCAGGGCAGTACTTGGCTACTGAACAGGGGCTGTCACAGACCTCATTTTTCCCTGTTCTAACTCTTTCCTTTGCATAGTCTCCATTTAAGTTCCTTATCCTTCATGTTCTGAAAATGCAAATGGAAGACCAAATTTGAGAACTTGAACATCTATAAATATTCTACACTGGCACTTCACCTAGTTCAGGAAGACATGGTTAGAAATGCTTTGTAATCAAGCTAGTTATTCTGATGCAGTTATTGAATCCCAGCACTCTGGACAAAGGACAAAAATTGCTTCAAAACCACAAAAAGGTGCCATGCATTGACAACTTGGAAGTTTCCATTGTCAAGAGATGGTGTTTTATTTTCAGATTCCCCCCATACTACAACTTTTTGTAGTTGTTACCAATATTGTCAAACAAAATGCTTATGAACATTGTGCTGGTAAATTGACCCTTTATTTGCTTGAGACAAGATCTCACTGTAGGAGTTAAGTGGCCCAGGCTGCCCTTACAGTGTTCAGTAAGTTTACATGTGCACTCAGTGGTCATCTTGTGCTACGGAGCCCAGTCTCCAGAATGCTGGGGGAGGATACAAGCGTCTACCAATATGCCTGGCTTTGGATGCAGGTATATTTCAGTTAAGTTCTAATATCAGGTTTTCTTTTCACTGTATTGATCGGGGTCATTGATACTTGGTACTGTTTTTTTAAACTCTGGAGAACATTTTTCTATTTCCATAGATATTTTTCTTTTTCATGGAGTGAACGACTGAGTCCAGGGTTTTACAAATCCTTGCCAACTTACTATCACATCTTACTGGTGTCTTTGTTGCTTTCCAGTGGTGCTGGCACACCTAGGGCCTTGTAAACCCTGGGCAAATTCTGTAGGACTGAGGCAGCCTAGTCATCTGGCAATTCAGGTTCACATGTATGAACTTAGCTTTCCTCACCAAATCCCTTTGAGCAATGCTTCTGTATGAGATGATCTCCCTGAGGCTTAATTGCTAGCAGCAGGTCCTTTACCATCTGAATTGTATCCTCAGGCCCTAGTCAATTTTGAGGACATGAGTCCAATACCCAGCACCATATTAAAAGGCTCGGTGGGGTAACAGTTATAATTCCAGTCCTAGGGAGGCAGAAACAACTGGGCCCCTCCCAAATCTCTTCCACAGCCCTCATACCAGCCCTGCATCTTGCTGACTTATCAAGCTTCTAAGTTCACTTGTCCTTTGCAAACAATAACCCTGTCCTCCCATGCATTCTATCATGACAACTCAGAAGCTATGTGTTAAGTCCTTGGCTGTTTTTTTTTTCCCCTCCTTTGTTTTAAAAACCAGCATGGTTCTGTGCAAACCATGCTGACCTTGAACCTATTTCTGCCTCCTATTGCTTGGATATATGGGTGTGCTCCACCACACCTGGAACTAAAATATCAAATCCATTTTGAAATTTACAAATGGCAAATACAAGTTTGCATCTCTAACCAGGTATGCTATATGACAGCTCTACTGTTTCTTAAAGAAATCCTCATGGACTTTCTGCTCAGGAATATGAACAGTAGTAATGTGGCATGGTCACATAAACGGGTAATCCTGGCAGTGGGAGAAAAAGTCCCCTAAGATTGAAGCCAGCCTGGTCATGAGAGTAAATTCCAGGCCAGTGAAAGCCTGTGTGAACAAAGAGTATTAAACATGGACATTAGCAACTATACAATATAATCTCAAGATTAGGCCAAGCTGGTATATTCTGGGAGGTATGGTTCTGTAATTGAGCACATTTTCATTCTTTAAATTTATCTAAGCATGGTGCTGTAACTGGCAAAGACGTTGCAGGCTGCATTGAAGATGGGCCTGGTGCACAGTGTCGTTTCATGTTGGACCCACGCTAGCGCTCTATCGCTGCTCTCCATGAAAAAGATCTCTTCAAAGGCCAAAACAGGACCATTATTGCCACAGACAGGCATCAGTATATGAATCTGAAAGTATATAATCACACCACCAGTAGAAACCAGAAGTGCCATGGATCAGAAGAGGTGCTGAGGGAAAGGCTATACTGCAGGCAGGGATTGGGGGTACACACTAGCCCCATATATGCTACAAAGGTAGAATTCTCAAAGAGAGCTGGTAAGTTTCCTTGTGCTCCACAGACCCTTCTGCTTTGTGGCCTGCCCACTCTACTCTTCCTTGCATGGGCTTCCCTTTTTCAGCCTCTCCTTGTCTGGCTTTCTTCATAATAACCCTCCTTTAAGGGTGAAGACAAAGCTATGGAGATACCGGAGACAGTTCAAAGTGCATGCTCTCATGAGGATCTGAGCTTGACAGGCATGGACACACATAGCAGTAATTTCAGCACTAGGGGTAAAACCAGGTAGCATAAAAGTCCACTAAGAGCCTTTCTCAAGGGAATAAGGCAAAGACTAAAAGAGACACTTGGTATCCTCTGATTTTGACATGCAAACACATTTGAATTCTGATACCAGTAGTAGCATGAAAAAGGAGGTAGCATGCTTTCCTCAGATCTTTTGTTGATACAAAGAAATTCTCGTGCTTGAGGCTTCTGAGTACTGGGATATAGTATACTTCACAGGCGCCCTATTACTGATCTCAAAACTAAAAGAGAACATTTGGAATAACATTCACGAACAAAGACAACTGTGCTAGTGTTGTGTAGGCTGTTTTCTGAACTGCAGCTTGCTTTTTGTTTTGTTTTGCTTTTTTTCAAGACAGGGTTTCTTCCTGGCTATCCTGGAACTCAACTCTGTAGACCAGGCTTGCCTCAAACTCAGAGATCTGCATACCTCAGCCTCCCAAGTGCTGGAGTTAAAGGTGTGCACCACCACTGCCCGGCGATCCCAGCACTCTTGGCAGGTTTGCAGTTTGCTTTTAAGTCTTTTTCATCTTAGACTATAAACCCTACTCCCCACTCTATTTTTCAACACAGGATCTATGTAACTCTCATTAACCTCAATCATAACAATCCTCCTGCCTCAGCCTCCCTAGTGTCAGGATTACAGGTATACATCCTTCTCAGTTTGCTTGCCTTTCAAGGTCAGTACTAGGATCTCAAGTATACTGTCTCACCACTGGGCAGAGTACACCCGACTAAGTATAGCCCAGCCTCCAGATTATGCAGTGGAGAGCTACTTCTCTAAGATCACAACAAACACCAACTGGTTCCTGCCCTTAATTTTGACCACCTTACTCAGAATGAGAGCTTGTTTTGTCAAGCTTAAAGATGCAGCCTTGATTTATGAAAAAGTGCTTCCTACTCCTCACTCCAGTCCCTCTTCAAGCAACAGAAACAACCCTCCAAGGAGCTACTTATGAATCCTATTTGGCACTGTTTGTTTTGTTGCTGGCTACACATGATTTTGCAATCCTGTGTGACAGAAATTTAGCTTAGGCAAGTGCTCTGCTACTGAGCTAAACTGTCCAACCCCACAATTAGTTTTTCCAGGTTCGATACTTTACCAAGCTCCCACCCACCAAAAAAAAAAAAAAAAAAAAAAAAAACTTTTAAATAAGCCACTTTGTCGCTGTTTTGGGCTTGAACACAAAACAATCTGTTTGGACAAGAATTGGTGTTCAAATTAAGGTCTGTAGGACGCACATATAGGATCAGGTCTGTATTCCTGACCCTGCGGCCTCAGATTCACAGGTGCTGAGATTAGAGCAATAGGCTAGCACAACTGGATATACCTCTACCATTTCATCTGTTTTTTGTTTTTTTTTTCCAAATACTGTTAAACACTAAATACTTACCTAGATGAAGAACAGGATCAGAAAAAACTGTTTTTTTATGAAAGGGTCTAACTATGTAGCTTGGTAAGCCTGGAATTGGACACAGACATGGCTAGCCTCTTATCTTCCTGTCTATCTGCCTCGTGAGTACTGAAATCATGTCCACCACCACAAAAAATCTTAGTTTTAAATTAAGATGACTAAGCAGGTACTAAGATTTTTTTGTTGTTGTTTTGTTTTTGTTTTTCGAGACAGGGTTTCTCTGTGTAGCCCTGGCTAGCTGTCCTGGAACTCACTCTGTAGACCAGGCTGGCCTTGAACTCAGAAATCTGCCTGGCTCTGCCTCCCAAGTGCTGGGGTTAAAGGCGTGCACCACCACCGCCCAGCTTAAAACTAAGATTAATCCATGCCATATCAAGAGCATCAGAGTTTTCATGGTACAACACAACCTTTCCATAACTTGTGTGCAAGTATAAAAACTGAATAATGTTGCCTCAAACACCAGGGAAAGTGGAGAACTTAAACCCTGGCTCAGGACTCAGCTAAATGGTGTTCCAGTACAAAGCAGGTGACTAGAAACCTAAACCCTTCGCAAATTCAAAGGCCTGACAATTCACAGAAACTTAGCATACACACCATCAACTATGAAGCTGTTGAGGGCATCTACCTGCTGCTTCTTTGATGTGATGAATTAATTCCCTGTCTAGAAAGAGACCTAGAAATAAGATATAAAACATGTGCCGGGGGGAAATGTGCATGCATTTATTTTTAAGAATTCCCAATAATGGGGAAAATTCAACATCTTTAAAAATGTGTTTATTTTTAAAAATTCAGTTGTATACAAAAGTGTTTCGTAGTTTTTAATTCTCAAGACAGACACCCAACCCCCCACCCACAGCCCACCCTGCTTCAATGGTGTTTCTGATAACCAGCCCATTTTCCCCTTACAAGAAGTTAATGGCTCAGAATAGACCCTCCTACAGAATTTACCATCACTAACAAACTGTTTAGAGATCTAAAGAAGCTAACAAGCAAGGTTCTTTCAAAGTGAGGTTAATGAAAATCCCTATAATGGCAGTAACTTCCAGCAGACACCACAACAAAGCACCATCAAATGCTGAAAGCTAAAAAATAGATATTATTTTCAATAATATTTCATTTTCTATTGGAAAAGTCTTTAAATTACATTAAATAAGTCTCTTTTCCCCCAAAGAAATTGTCTAGCTTTTATTATGATGCCTGTAAAAAGTAGGTGATTGTAAGCAGACATGATCAGTAAAAGCACAGTGCCATGACTTGATCCACTTGCCTCAGAATCAAACCGACCTGTGCCACACCTAATCACAGACAGCAGCGTGGCGGGAACAGCCATGCCAAAGGCGACACAGTCATGACATCCTCCAGTGATGACTGCAGGCTCCAGAGTTTCTAGCAGTCCAAGAAAGCAGTAATGAGATAGGTAAGGGAGACCCCAGCACCACTCCCCTCACCTCCTGCCATTGGTTTGCACTCTGCATGTATGTATGTATGTATGTATGTATGTATGTATGTATGTATGTATGTATGTCACGACACTGGAAGTCATGCTTGAGAAAAGGCTATTCCTCAGTGACACCACCAGGCCCATGGCGACACTCTAAAACAGGTACTGAAAGATGAAACTGTGACTTGAAATATCAACTCCTTGAAACTAGAAAAAGTAATTAATACAGAACTATTTTATCAAAGTCCATGAAATAAAGTTAACTATGACCAGACACCTTCCTTTTTCCTACCTAAACACTGATTCCATCTTTATACAATATACCTGACTCCACTGTTCGAGTCCCAAATTCATTTTAACCCTTACCCCACCAAAACTTCATTTCTGGTGCTGCGACACTAGACTGCAAGAACATCCATCCACCTCTCCTGCAGAATTTAAGGCTGCATGAGGCCTACACTCACAACCAGGCTCTACTCCTCCATATCTGTGAACGTGCCCAACAGCCAAGCCAGTGATTTAGAACACAGCAGCGGGAGCAAAATCTACTGTCAGTTCCTTTCTGCAGATACTTAAGTTTTTTGCATAGTGTTAAATGCCATCAACAATCAGAAATATAAAAAAATTTCAAAAAAATGTTTTAATTCATATGATAGGTTAGTTACACTTCTCAAAGGCAAAATAATTGATTCCAAACATTTACAAGTTTTTTTAATTCAAAGTTCCCAACATGCTCTATAAGTTTTATACTAAAAGTCAGGCATAGGCTCAGGAAAAAAAGCTGGATTATGTAAAATCCTATCAGAGGATCAGCAAGTACTAGGGAATCTTCCTGCTCTAAACGGGATTTCACTAAAGTTACGGGAGCAGGGGGTGAAGACTGGACATAAACCTCCCACAGGACTCTCACAGAATTTGCCTGCCTTTCTCTTTCAAGAGCCTGGGAGTAAAAGCGCCACCACACCTAGACCAAAACAGAACCTTCTTAGGACTTGTTAAGATGATAAATTGTCAAATGCAGAATTACAAAAATAATTTCCATCAGGGTGCTTTTTTTTAAATCTAAATTTTTAGTATTGTTTTCCTGAATGTGTGTAAAACCAGGATAAAAGCCTGAGCTTCTTTTTGATGAACTAAACCTACAAGTTTGGAAATAAAAGTAGAAAGCAGCCAAACGAGGACAGTGAGGAAAACACCCCAGGAGGGGTATTATCACATTAAGTGAGCATGAAAAACCCCACGCAGTCTTTCTGAGGAAGCCAAACAGTCTTGAGCTCATGGTCCTGACACCCAAGTGCTAGGAGCACGAGAGAGGATGATGTAATCGTGTAAAGTCTATGAACTCACATTATATAGACATCTCCAGTAAGTGTCAGTGGAGCCAGGCTGAAGCCAATATGCAAAACAAAAAACAAAAATAGAACGTTGCTGCCACCAAGACAAAGTAGGTGCTGCCTGACTCTGAGCTCTCTCATCTACCTCTAACCAGACAATATACCCTGACAATACAGGCAGAAAGTAAACTCTAAGAAGGTGTTTTATACTTTTCAATACCTAAATATTAGTGTTACCAAGCCACCCTCCATTAAAAAATCCTAATGAACAATAGAGGTAAACTGTCCATCATTTCACATATTTCAATCTTATCTGAGAATATAAAGAAAAGTACAAAGTTTTAGCTATTTAAAATAAATAAAGAAAAACATGTTTCCTTTGGCATCTTTATAAAATAACCTACAGCAATAAAAGGATGTAGCTGCAACAGGAAATATGTGCATCCGCAAACATGGAGAACAACATAGCAGCTTGAGTTTAGTGTGCAGGACAGTGACCCTAAGTCACAGTTAACTGTGAAAGCCTTACAAGTTGCTGGAAGAACCTTCACATCTTTAATGTTATAATATATTAATGGTTCTTTTATTGCTTGTAGTATCAAGATTATTAATAGTCAAATGAAGTTATGCTGAGTTAATAGGTTCAAAAAGGATTTTTGAAACACTTCATGACTATAAGATGAAACACCACTTCAAGAAAACAAACCTTTTAGAATATGACTTTCAATATACATATAGCCTTACTTTAATTCAGTCTGATTCCATTACATTTCTGTAATTTATGCATTGGTCCTCAAAATGTTTAATTGTATCTCCCCTGTAACGACTGTCTACATAAGTTCACTTAAACCTCAATGAAGATGACTAAATGAAGTGTTTGAGTTTGCAAAACTAGTTAACTGTCAAGCTTGGGAGGATAGAATGAGAGGCGACAGTTGCTAAGGACAGGAAGTCTATGTACAAGAGAAGGGAGAGTTTCAATTCTCACATTATCAGAAACATCATAAAGAAAGCTAGATTTAGAATGCACCCCTGTTCCTTGTGCATCTGGTATGTACAGTGAGACCCTACAGCTCTCATGTGTCAACATGGGGAGTGCTGGAAGAGTAACTCAGGAGTCTCACAGAGCAAACCGTCATGCTCCGGTCAGGCTGAGCACGAGGGAACAGGGGCCGCACCCTTCAAGTTTCCAAAGACTTTATCATTTTAAAAATTAATGTCAAATTCACTGAAAAACTACGCAGTGTCCTTTTATTAAATCTAGAAATACTGCAACATCAAGTATTTACTCCTTTTGTAAGAGAAATAAAATTGGCAGCCCCTTTTTACATTACTACTTACAACGTGAAGAGCTCAGACAAAACCTTCCATACCTATGAGCTAACAGCGGAACAAGGGCCACTGCTCCCCAGCACATTCCCACCAGACACAAGAGAAACTGACCAGGAGAATCTGCTCTACATGGTGACAGGGAAAAGTAAAAGTGTCCCTACCAGTCCACAGGGACCAGAGAGCTCTGATTAGGTCACCATCTTCAAATCAGGATAAACCTCATAATTCAAGAATGTCCTAATGCTCAAAAGGGTGGTCTTTTCAGCTACCCATTCTAAGAAGTCAAGTACAAGCATGCAAGGAGATTCACAGGCACAGAGGATCTGTGTTCAAACTTAAGGGAGCTGCGAGTCTACACCACAACGTGAAGGGCCGACACTCGAGTGTTACCCTAGTTAGTCAACAGAACCCTGAAGCAAACTCGCGAGTCTGTTACACTGCTAAACACTAAAGGAGCATGTTTTCCCATGGTTTTAGCTTAGCTCAAAGAATTTTTACACTATTAAGAAAAAAATTAAAGTATTTCCCCTTTTTAAATTTACACAGACGTTTAATTAGCTTTATTTACAGAGCAGGGAATTTTTTTTTTTTGCAGTCTCCAATGGTGCCTAGTAACATCATTAGGCAAGAATGCCAGTTTAAAAGAAATTTATGCAGAATCCTAAAAATAACAGGTGTTGATGCTCCTCAAGAAGAGGCGAGCGAGCGAGCGTGGCTGGCAGCAGCTCCTGTGCCTCAGTTACTCAGAAGCAGTTCTGTTGCAGTCTCTACATCCCATGATTTTGAAGACAAGGCCACTATTACTGCATTCTGTAAAGAAAAGGACAAGAGCAGTCACATCCCATGGAAACCAAATCCTCCTCTGCACTGAGAATCATGTATTCTTCCCTCTACCAAGGACTGGAAACGATCACCAATGACTCCAGTAACAAAACACTATTAACCAAAACTAGATTTTTAAAATTGCTAGCCCCCTTGTCCCAAGGACGGGGAGTAGAAGTTTAAAATGGGTAGTCAAATCAATTCCTCTGGTACTTACCCTATCAAAACCCATAGCACAGAGGTTTTCTATTTTTTTGGTGTATTCTGGACTAGAAACTGGTGCTCCAGCATACACGTGTGCCCAAAGTCGAGCTGTCTGCTTGAACATTTCAGGATTTTGTTTGTACTATATGGAAGGAAATAGCAGTTAACAAGACAATACAGTGTGAATTACCAAAGCTGCTCAACTATAACTTGCTTGTTGAAAGAAAATACATTTATACTTAGAATGTAACTCAATTAGGCTGGGCTATAGAGACCAATAGTAGTATTAGCTTAGTAAGCTCCTCTAAAGGAGCTCAATTACCAGCACCCCATGTGCTAAAACATAAAATGTGATTCATTTCCACTGCAGAAAGGTCATTCAAGAAATGAAGCTTTGTGAAAATAAAAGACAGTTAATTCTCTTTAAACAAACATCTACTATTAAATGAACTTTATCAAAATGTTCTAATCACTGGACAGCATATTACACAACAAAATCAAGTAGCATGCCAAGTTACATAAACATTCGCTGATAAACATAACACTGACTGATAAATACAATCAAATATGCTGGTAGGCAGGCCTCAAGCTGAGATAGCTAGATGCTCTTAGAGCGGCATTGTATGGTAATCAAAGTAAACCCAACACTCAAAGAATCTAACTCACATTACTTTTGAAGACAACTTAAAAACTCACAAAAGAGCACTTCTAGATAGTAAGGTTTGCCACATGAAACTGGAAAAGGGTGAGATAAACTCATTGTAAAAATGCTTGTAAGGCAAAGTACCAAGTAATGGCGTCTATTCATTTTAATTATTTCTTATCAAAGTACTACTTTTAAATTTTATTTATGTGTGTGTGTATATGCACAGGTGTGAAAATGCCCGGAAGGCCAGGAAGAGGACAGTAGTAACCTGGAGTAAGTAGTAGAGGGTGCTGGGACTTAACCTCTGTCCTCATAATGATAATAAAGAACTATGCACCTGAGCCACTCAGCTCGCTAGCCCCAGAGCAGAAGCTAGGTAGGTTTATTTTTCCCCTCTCTCCGACATCGCTTTCTCTCGAAAACTTCTCAATATGTAGCCCGGGCTAGCCTAGAACCTGCTATCTATATCTAGTTCAGGCTTGGCTCAAATTTAGACATTCACCAACCTCTAGGATTAAGTGCTAGGATTAAGGACAGCTTAACCATAGCCAGCTCTTACCAAACTAAAAGGCTAATTATCTACTTTATATTAAGATGATATACCTAATGTATTTTGAGCAATACTTTGTAATGAACAACACAAACAATATTTTAGATGTGAAAAATCAGCTATGGAAGCCAAGAGATGGCTCAGTAGTTAAGAGCACTGGCTGCTACTCCAGAGGATCAGGGTTCAATTCCCAGCCCCAACATGATCCTGTACCTCCAGGATCCGACACCCTCACAGAGACATCCATTGAGGTAATGTGCATAAAATAAAACTTTTTTTTTTTTGAAAAGTCACCTTTTATCACAATTTATCTCAATTAGTGGGAAAATCAAAGCTAAACTTCAAGAAAGACTTCTGCTACCAAATATTAATAGCACATATGTGCAAATTATAAAAAGCTGTAGTTCTAAGCACTTTAAGTCTAGCAATGGTGGGATGGATAGATGGCTCAGCAGTTAAGAGCACTGATTGCTCTTCTAGAGGTACTGAGTTCAATTCCCAAAACACATGGTGGCTCACAACGATTTCTAATGGGATCTGACGTCCTCTTCTCATGTGTGTGAAGACAGCTACAGTGTACTCATAAATAAAATAAATAAATCTTAAGAAAAAAAAGTCTAAGCCAGGCAATGGTGGCACACACCTTTAATCCCAGCACTTGGGAGGCAGAGGCAGGTAGATTTCTGAATTGGAGGCTAGCCTGGTCTAGAGTGAATTCCAGAACAGCCAGGGATACACAGAGAAACCCTGTCTCAACCTCCCCCCCCCCCCAAAAAAAAGTCTAGCAATAGAAATAAAGAAGTGTGAACAAAAATAATAAACTGATATATATTTAAATTAAAGCCATAAAGGAAGGTCTGGAAAGATGGCTTAGAACAGTTGCTCTTCTTCCAGAGGACCAGAAATCAATTCCCGAATACCAACATTTAGTGGCCTATAGTTTCAACTAGAGAGCATCCAGAAACTTCCTCAGACATCTACAAGCAATACAAGCACATAAGTAAACTTACCCAGAGACACAGGAACAGAATGATAAAAATAAATGTTTAAAAACAAAAACAAAAACAACTGAGTTCGAGGCCACTTTGGTCTACAGAGTGAGTTCCAGCACAGCCAGGGCTATACAGAGAAGCCTTGAAAAACCAAAACCAAAACCAAAACAAAACAAAAACAAAAGACAGAAGGAAAGAAATTTGAGCCAAAAGTCTGACTCAGCAGCTAAGGACACTAGTAACAAGGACCCAACAGTTGTCCTTTGACCTAAAGATACGTGCTGTGACACACAGAAAGAAAGCACATTTTTTAAAAAGTATTCTTGGGGCTGGAGAGATGGCTCAGTAGTTAAGAGCCCTGATTGCTCTTCCAGAGGTCCTGAGTTCAAATCCCAGCAACCACATGGTGGCTCACAACCATCTGTAGTGGGATCTGATGCCCTCTTCTGTACATATATATAATAAATAAATCTTTAAAAAATTATTCTTATTTCATGTACATTTACGTTTTGCCTGCATGTATATCTATGTGAAGGTGTTCCCCTGACACTGGATTTACAAGCTGTTATGAGCTGCCATGTGGGTGCTGGGAATTGAACCTGGGTCCTTTCAAAGAGCACATTTTGTAAGCACATTTTTAAAAATTTGAAGGTTGGCTGATAAATGTTTTCTTATAGAGGAAGCAAGAAAAACAGAACGCAATGACATAAACATGACTATAATCTCAAAAAAATGCATGAACTCAAAGAACACCACGTAAGAGTTAAGTGTAGATAAAGAACCTCTGCAATATGCATGTCTGCACACAGTGACAGTGGAGTTCCTAACTGGTATTTGGTTATTCTTTCTTTACTTGTTGTTTATTATGTTACAAGATTTTATTTATTTTTTTATAGATTTATTGATTTACTTTACATGAGTACACTGTAGCTGTCTCCATACACATCGGAAGAGGGCATCGGATTCCATTACAGGTGGTTGTGAGCCACCATGTGGTTGCTGGGAACTGAACTCAGGACCCCTGGAAGAGCAGTCAGTGCTCTTAACCACTGAGCCATCTCTCCAGCCTATGACATGATTTTATTATCTGTTACAAAATTACTTTATTAAAAGAAACCATTTCTGCCGGGCGGTGGTGGCGCACACCTTTAATCCCAGTACTTGGGAGGCGGAGGCAGAGGCAGGCGGATTTTTCTAAGCTCAAGGCTGGCCTGGTCTACAGAGTGAGTTCCAGGACAGCCAGGGCTACACAGAGAAACCCTGTCTCGACCCTCCCCCTGCCCCCAAAAGAAACCATTTCTAAATTTAGTCCTAATGTAGAATGTTCATATGCTGACACCACATATTAAACAAACACTGCACACACAGGTCTAAGAACATCTTCAAAAGCTGCTTTCTTACCTGATTCGCTACTACTGCATCTTGAGGGTCATCTGGTTCTGCAGCCGCCAACAGGGCTTGCAATGACAATAATACCGTGCGCAGAGTCATTGCTGCTGCCCTAATTTCAAATTAGGAAAATATCCCAGTTAAAAGGACTCTGAATGACATAAACAAAGTCTGTTTTCTGAATTTAAACAAAAATATACTAGAACTAAAAATGGTACAGTTAACAAACATGTAAAATTGCCAATTTTTTTATTTTTATAATGAGTCAATTTCTAAGACAATTCAAATCACCTCATCGTGACTCGATCTTGCTTTTTTCTCTGCTTGTTCCACTTACCTACCTTGCAAGCTTTCTCTTATCTACTGACTTCAATCTTAATTAATTTTCCATCTTAGATTTTGTGTGAGTTTCTGTCTCCATGTAAGTATGGTGCTAAGTGTCTGGTCCCCATGAAGGTCAGAACTGGAGTTAGAGATGCTTACAAGTCACTGTTTGGATGCTGGGAACCAAAGCCAAGTACTCTCCAAGAACGCATGCTCTTAACCACTAAGCAAGCTCTCCAATCCCTTACCCATACTCCAAAATGAAGTAATAATTTAACAGTACTGATAAACTCTAATTTTTAACAGATTTTTATATTTTTTTCATGGCTTTAGAGCTTTATTGTAGAAAACACACACACACAGAGAAAGAGAGAAAAAGAGAGAAAGAGAGTGAGGGGGAGGGAGAGGAGATAAAGAGAGAAGAAAAGTAGAGGCTAGCCATGGCCATGTTGGGGGGAGGAACTACAGAGGGAGAGAAGGAGCAAGAGCTTAAAAGCAGATTTTGATATTTTTAATTATGTTTGTGTATGTGAATTTGAGTACAGCTGCATAGAGAGGCCAGAAGCAGTTGATCCTCTCCTAATGGAGTGGGTACAAAGACTTCAACTTGGGATCATTGGAGAGCAAGTAATACATGCCTTTAACCACAGTTAAGCCACTAGAACTCTTTTAATGGCATGCTAAATAAAACAAGCAGATAAAGAAAAACTTCCTTTAAAGAATTCTGTTATTGGGAGGCAGAGGCAGGCCGATTTCTGAGTTCGAGGCCAGCCTGGTCTACAGAGTGAGTTCCAGGACAACCAGGGCTATACAGAGAAACCCTGGCTCGAAAAACAAAAAACAAAAAACAAAACAAAAAAACAAAAACAAAAAATTCTGTTATCAATCCATAATATTCCAAAATAGGACAATTTTATATTTAAAATATTACACTTCAGGTTGGAGAGATGGTCACAAATAATATATGTGTACTGTTCTTTCAAAAGACCTGAGTTTATGTCCCAGTCCCCATGCTGGCCAGCTAGCAAATTACCTGAAACTCCAACTCCAGGGGATCTGAGGCTTTCTGGCCTCTGTAGAACCCCACATGGACTACATATAACCGCAACAATACACAGACACAATTAGAAATAAAAATAAAGCCCATCATTTAATCATGATCCTAATTACATCTGTAACAAAAACCATTGTCTTTATGAATAATTATTTGTTTAAAATCTGCTTCACTAGTACTGAAATACTTACAAAGCCAACCAGCAGTAATGGCACATGGCATTTGGGAGGCATAGGAAGGTGGATGGATCTCTGAGCTCCAGGACAGCCAGGGCTACACAGAGAAACTCTTGTTGAGGTATTGGACTGTCATCTGAAGGGTCTTGTAAGGGCAGGCACATTACTTTTTAGCTCTATCTCTAACCACACAGATGATTATTCTAAACCAGCCTTTTCTAGTTGAGTTCCTAATTCTTAAAGTCAAACAAACAAAAATCCCTAGTCACTATTTTCAATTTCCATGAATATACAAGAGACAATCCTAGATATTCAGGCAAAAAAAGAGAGGGGGGAGGGAGGTACGGAAAGACAGAGAGCTAGAACTAGAGCAAGCAAGAGAGAGAGAGAGAGAGAGAGAGAGAGAGGGGGGGGGGGGGGGGGAGA
>JADRCD010221113.1:99701-126608 GCA_019843815.1 Montemys delectorum
AGCCCAGGTGGGCGGTGGCGAGGGTTGCAGGGGCGGGCACGGACACGGAGGAGAGAGCAGAGAAAATAAAATAATAGGCTCACACATATTTAAAACACATTAAGTGCTTTAAAAAGCTATTTAAGAACAGTTTGGTGGTCCAAGACATCCAAGAGCATGGGAGGCTGAGCCTAGCCTGGTTTATAGTTTAATAACAACAACCTTGGTTAGGCAGACCTTGTCTTAAAAGAAAATCTTTTCAAACAGGTACATCACTTTACATCCTAGCTCACAAAACAGATAGTTTTTGTCTGGATCTAGATGTTCGATTTCCTAAGAGCTTCAAAGTTAATTTTCAACCTAGAGTTGTAATATATTTTTAGTACATTCTGAGAACGATGAAATGGCTAAGTAGATAAAAACACTTGTAAGACAAGCCTGGAGACAGACCCAAGTTCATGCCTAGGACCAAGATAAAGTTTCAAAGAAAGAACAGATTCCACATTGCTATTGTATGACCTTTACACAGGTATCACACCCACACCATATGCACATAAGCTCTTAAATAAAAGAAGTTGAAATGTATATATAACCAAACTTAACACTTAAATATTTATTCCTTTCCATTAATAAAAAAAGATGAAAATTCTTTCCTTAGGAAGCATCTACTACTCTAATTTTAGTACTTTAAAAAATTTTAGATAAATAGATGCTTCAGTGAATAAGACTACTTAAAAGAACTGGGCAGGGCTGGAGAGATGGCTCAGAGGATAAGAGCACTAACTGCTCTTCCAGAGGTCCTGAGTTCAATTAACAGCAACCACATGGTGGCTCATAACCACCTATTATGGGATTGGATTCCCTCTTGTGGTGTTTCTGAAGACAATGACAGTGTACTCATATAAATAAAATAAATCAATCTTAAAAAAATTATTTAAAAACATTTAAAAATATAAAAAAAGAACTGGATATGGTGCTGCACGCCTTTAATCCAAGTACTGGGAGGCACACGAAAAATACAATCATTAAGGAAAGGCAACACAAGGCTGGTGAGATGGCTCAGCAGGTAAGACAAATGACTGCTCTTCCAAAGTTTCTGAGTTAAAATCCCAGTAACCACAAGGTGGCTCACAAACACACATAATGAGATCTGACGCCCTCTTCTGGTGCGTCTGAAGACAGCTACAGTGTACTTATTTATAATAAATAAATCAGGGCAAAAGAAAACCACCCATCTATTAAGATGTCTAGCAAAGGGTAGGGATGAGGCACATGCACTCAGCAGGCAGGGATACATAGAGCTCCTCTGAGATGCAGGTGAGCTATCTACATAGCAAGTTTTAAAAGGGCTAGGGCTATACAGAAAAACCCTGTATTCTGTAAAGACAAGGAAAAAGAAAAAAAAAATAAACAAATACCTACTATCAAAACGAAAACAGAAAGTGACAGGTGCTAGTAATGATGTATAGGAATTTTAACTCATTCACTGTAGAAACAGATGGAAGTTCCTCAAAAAATTAAGGTTAATCCAACTATTCTACTTCAGCAAAGAGGACCAAGGAAATGAAAGCAGAGACTTCGACACTCATGCTCACACCTTCATAAATAAGTGCCCAAAGGTGGGTGCAGTTTAAATGGGATGGATAAATGGGAAACCAAAATATTTTAGTTTAAATTATTTCACTTGGAAATACAATCTTATGATATATGTGATGCAACCATACTGGTAAACCTTGAAATTATATGAATTTAAATAAACCAGACATACAAGGTCTAATTATTTTAGGATTTTAATGTAAGTGTCTTAGTCAGGGTTTCTATTCCTGCACAAACATCATGACCAAGAAGCAAGTTGGGGAGGAAAGGGTTTATTCAGCTTACTTCCACATGGCTGTTGATCACCAGAGGAAGTCAGGACTGGAACTCAAGCAGGTCAGGAAGCAGGAGCTGATGCAGAGGCCATGGAGGGATGTTCCTTACTGGCTTGCTTCCCCTGGCTTGTTCAGCCTGCTCTCTTATACAACCCAAGGCTTCCAGCCCAGGGATGGCACTACCCCTTTGATCACTAATTGAGAAAATGCCCCACAGCTGGATCTCATGGAGGCATTTCCCCAACTGAAGTTCACTTCTCTGTGATAACTCCAGCCTGTGTCAAGTTGACACACAAAACTAGCCAGTACAATTGACCCCTTGTCAACTTGACACACAAACACATCACTATTAAGCCTCAACCCTTATGTTTTTATTTATTCCCAAGATTTAAAGTCTCACAGTCTTTATATATTAAAAGTTTAATCAATTTAAAATGTCTAATATCTTTTAAAATTTAAAGTCACTTAACAGTGGGCTCTACTAAAATACATTTTTTTTCAAGAGGGAAAAATATTAGGGCACAGTCACAATTAAAGCAAAACCAATGTCTGGGATCCAACTCACGATCTTTTGAGCTCCTCCAAGGGCTTTGGTCACTTTTCTAGCTCTGCCCTTTGTAGCAAACATCTTTATCTTCTGGGCTCCAGATGCCTGTACTCTACGGCTGCTGCTGTCCTTGGTGGTCTCTGTATGGTACTGGCATTCTCAAAACACTGCTGTAACTAGGCTTTACCAATAGCCTCTCATAGACTGTCTTCACGGTGCCAAGCCTCAACTTCTTTGCATGACACCTTCAGTCCTGGGCCATGAATTGCAAACTGAGGCTGCACCTTCACCAATGGCCTTCCATGGCCTCTCACTGTGCCGAGCCTCAGCTGCTCTCTATGACCCCTTTATGCTGTCAAAACCAGTACCACCTGGGTGACTCTTACACATTACCAAGTCCTGCTGCAGCACAAGGTACGACCTTGGCTCTCTCTGGAACACAGCCTCTTAGTGTTCTCAGAAAACACTCCCCAGAAGATGTCACCTCAACGATGCTGGTTTCTTTTTAATCACTGCTAGTTTCTTAGCTCCAGCTAACCAGCATTAATAGTCCGAGCAATGCAAAGTTTTTATTTTAGTGGTTTTGGTATCTTGTTAATCACAGCTGATACTTTAGCCCCAGCTAACCAGAACCACAGAATTTTCACAATTAAAACAACATGGCCCTGATAAGAGTCTTTAATCTTTCCTCTGAAATTTCACAAGCCAGGCCTCCATCTCTGTATTGTTTTCAACAAGATTTTTTAAGCTTTCACAGATATTTTACAGAGTTTTTAACAGTGGCTCTTCTAGCTCAAAGTTCTAAAGTCCTTTTATAGTCCTCCCCAAAACATGGTCAGGTTGTCACAGGAATACCCCACTCCTGGTGCCAATTTGTCTTAGTTAGGATTTTTATTCTTGCACAAACATCATGACCAAGGCTTCCAGCCCAGGGATGGCACCACCCCTTTGATCACTAATTGAGAAAATGCCCCACAGCTGGATCTCATGGAGGCATTTCCCCAACTAAAGTTCTCTGTGATAACTCCAGCCTGTGTCAAGTTGACACACAAAACTAGCCAGTACAGTAAGGGTGCTAGAATATTGAAATTTACAGTTTTATCTTTTAGGTTAGAAAAATTCTGTAAATTATCTGTATAAGGTATATATAACTTAACATTGTGGCCCTCCAGTTAAAGTAGGGACACATTTAAAAATGGACAGGATGAAGCAATGTGTCCATTTCCCACAATCCTATCCCATACTTCTTTTGAATTTGGGAAAGGTTGCCACACAATAGTGACAAGGGCCATCTGCCACTAAAAAGGTGGTGGCTCAAGAGGCAGGCGGATTTCTGAGTTCAAGGACAGTCTGATCTACAGAGTGAGTTCAGCCAGGGCTACACAGAGAAGCCCTGTCTCAAAAAACAAAAACAAAAACAAAACAAAAACGCCATACGATCAAGATGTACAAAAAGACACCAGGAGCCGTGCAGTGGTGGCGCATGCCTTTAATCCCAGCACTTGGGAGGCAGAGGCAGGTGGATCTCTGAGTTGGAGGTCAGCCTGGTCTACAGAGTGAGTTCTAGGACAGCCGCCAGGGCTATACAGAGAAACCCTGTCTCGAAAAACCAAAAAAAAAAACCAAAAAAAAAAAAAAAAAAGAGTGGGCCTCCATGTCCTCTATGACATGGAGATGTGGAAACTGCCAAGAAAGAAGACAGGAACTCAAAGGATAACAGAGTTGTCTGGACTGAATATGCAATATGCCCAGCATGTACTAAGGAGGAAGGAAGACTCAAACCAAACATTAGCCCTGGCTGTCCTGGAACTCACTCTGTAGACCAAGCTGGCCTCAAACTCAGAAATCTGCCTGCCTCTGCCTCCCAAATGCTGGGATTAAAGGCGTGCACCACCACCACTAGGCTTCTAGCTTCCTTATTCCCAGTTCATTTACTGGCTGTTATGCCAATGAAATGTGACAGGCAGCTGTTCTGGCTACTTGCTATCATTTGGTCCTTGACATTAAGGACTTATGGACCCATAAGACAAACACTTTCATTTCTGAGGTGGGATTCTGAGTTGCAGAGTAGCCTGGTCTATATAGTGAGACTCTGCCTAGATAGATAGATAGATAGATAGATAGATAGATAGATAGATGGATGGATGGATGGATGGATGGACGGACGGACGGACGGACGGACGGACGGGTCAATGATATGGATGGACAGATGAACAGAAAGACAAAAGACAGATAAGCAAACAAATCTATACATAAATAGTACAATACTAAACCAATGATATACTCACTGACACTTTGAAATAACTACTACAAATATCAAACAAAGCCTATTTGGCCAACCCTAAAGACTACAGAAACTATCTTTGAATAGAATTATTGCTTATTTTTATTGTTTTAATCTTTAAAATTTAAATCTGTTAATGTGAAATTTTAAGTTTACAAAAAAAACTCTTTTATTCATTGTTGTCAAGTGCTTATTACAACAGTACTTCACTGTTTTCAGGATTTCATATGTATAATTAATTCTATTTTATGAAGGACTAAACTTCAAACAGGAAGATGAAATTTCAAGATGCATTGGTTTGGAGACAACAAATCATCTCAGCAGGTAAAGAACTTAGGGTGTACGCCTACCAACTAAATTCTATGCCCTGATTGCTTTAACAAGAAATGGCCTGGGTAAGGTCAAGTGAGAGACTGGGGGGCACAGCTCCTACAATCATTCAGACAAAGGATAAAGTGGAATGTGGGTCACAGCAATAATAAGGGAGTTGCTGGTGAGATTCAAGTCTTATCATCACATTCATAGACAGTGCAACAACAGAAAAAAAGACAAACCAAGCCAGATATGACTTTAACCCCAGTACTTAGGAGGCAGAAACAAATAGATCTGTGAGTTTGAGACCACGCTGGTCTACAAAGGAAATTCCAGGATAGACAAGGCTATATAGTGAGAACCAGTTTCAGTAAGAGAGAGAGAGAGAATGAGAGAGAGAGAGAAAGAGAGAAAGAGAGAGAGGCCAAAAGAGGAAACCTATGGAAACAGGAAAAGGATTTTTGTTTACTTATGCATATAGGTGTTCTGCCTGTAACTTATCTGGGAACCATGAGCAATGCAAGTGCTCCGTAAGCCAGAAGAGAATATCAAAGTCATGGCACTATACCATGTGGTACTGGGATGCCAACATGAGTTCTCTGCAAAACAGCCAGTGTTTTTAACTGCAGAGCCTTTTCTCTCCTCTGCCTCCTGAATGCTGAGATTTAAAAAAAAGAGGTGTGCACCCCAATCTCAGGAAAAGCAGGTTTATTCATTACATAATTCAAACACAGATAATAAGTAGACATCAACATGAGCTTGGAATGTAAAGAAGATGGCTCTGGGGTTTGATGTGCTACGAGGGTACCAACTACAGAAAGCTACCCACTGTTCTCTGCATGCTCTTACATATGCACAAACACACCAATGTTTAAAATGTAAAAATAAATACCAATAAATAAGGAGGACATGTGACTTCCCAGTTTGTAATTGGGAAAATATGAAATCAGAGTTTATCAAGAAGTAAAGATGGAAAAGAAGATTCTGGAACTGATCTCTGCAGAGCCTCATCTGCAAAGACCCAGGAGACACACAAAACACGAGCAGTTATGAAAAACCAAGGAAACCTAGAATGAACACCCTGGAAGTAAACTGAGAACAGAATGTTTCTATGCAAATGTCCACTGACATCAATGCCTTATGAAGACAGAGAGGCTGGAACCATTTCCCTTTGTTTGGCGACATCACAATCTTTTCTTTTTCCCCTTCCAAAACAGTGTTTCCCTAAATAGTGAGGACTAGCTTCAAACTTTACAGTCACCATACCTCAGCCTCCCAAGCCCTCGATTCACAAATGTGAAATACCTTATTCGAATTCATTTTAATTCTGGATACTTTTTCCATTAGTAAGATTATATACTTATATACTAATTATCAATGCAAAGTTGATGTCTAAACCTACACCATCAGATTAATTAATGCTAAAATATACCTGCTTCATTCTAAAAACATTACATGAACCAACTAAGTTCTCTCAGGCCAATGTGTACCTCATTAGCTTCATCTCAAAAATGAGAAAATAAGAGGCACAAACCTGTTTATAACAACAAAGCCTAACAAGTACAAGGGAGATTGAAATTTGATGGCTATAAAAACAGGAAGTCTTAAATACTCAACAGCCACTAGGAGGGATGAATATACTCCTAAGAGTAAGGCAGGAGAAGCTCAGTTCAAAGGCTAGCTTGGGCTCCACAGGAAAACCTTCCTTTAAAAGAAAAAATTGTGTATGAATGCGCATGCGAACATGTGTGTGTGTACACCAGTGAAATAGTTCAGCCAGTGAAGGTGCTTGCTGCTTCCCACTGCTACCTTGAGATCAATCCTGAGAAGTACAAAGTGCAGTTTATAGACTCCTGCAGGTTGTAATCTGGCCTCTATAATGTACTATAGCATGCACACACACACACACACGCCAAAACCAAAATATGCAAATAAAATAAAGAACCAGGTAAGTGAAGTAAGTCTCACATAAAATATTAATTGCAAAATGACCTGTAACACCTAAGAAGAATACAACTTTGTACAACTTTTGCCTATACTTTATCTCAAAGCTAATTGCTTCAACTTACATTTTTAGTCCATTACAAACACCTTTCAATAAGATAAGGAAGGAAATTTACCAAAATAAAAAAATGAAACAAGACTTTTTAAATATAAAATCAGCATTTGACATTATTTAAAAAATGTGTCCACTTAAAGAGTTATCATGATCTCAATTAAAATATATTTTTCATTGTACTTAACAGAATTTATAAATTAGTGCCCAAGGTATAACTTATGTTTTGGGGAAATTAACACTTAATATTTGTAGCCTTGATTTTCCTATGAGACAGAGAAGAGAGAGCAAATTCAGAGATCTCTTACCATTGATCTTTCAGGATATCCAAACAAATAGCCCCTGTGACGGAACTAATATTAGGGTGCCATATTTTAGTGATAAACCGGACCTAGAATATAAAGCACACTTGAGTTTTAAAGTAATAAGGAAGACAGAAAACAAACAAACAAAAAAAACCCAACATGTAAAGGTAAAATATACCTTGAAGAAAATGGTATCCCAAGATAAATGACATGCCATACTCTTATATTATTCCAAGAAGGCACACAGGGAAAAAAAGTCTTCAGTCGGCCAAATGCTTTTTAATGTACGTTCTATATCCAAACTAACGAATTATCACATATTTGCGCTGTATCTAGTATTACACTAGATGAGAAGAGACTATAAAATCCATTCAATTAAAATAGCAGATAAAACCAAATAGAAACATTAAACAATACCTACACAAGTTTCTTTCTTTCTTTATTTTTTCTTTTCTTTTTTTTTAGTTTTTCAAGACAGTGTTTCTCTGTGTAGCCCTGGCTGTCCTGGAACTCACTCTGTAGACCAGACTGGACTGGAACTCAGAAATCCACCTGTATCTGCCTCCAAAGTGATGGGATTAAAGGTGTGCGTCATCACTACCCAGATACCTACACAAGTATGAGGTAAGGTGCAAACCAGGATTCAAAGAAAAATGGATGCATATGTACCAAAGGTTTATAATGGTCCTAGTTTTTCTATACAAACTCAAACGTTGTTTTCAAACATTTCCAGATGATTCAACAAATATCTGAAGGCCTATTACAATGTGTCAAACAATACTGAAAAACTTTAGACTCTAAAGTTTAGAGTATAAAGATCTAAACTCAATGTGGGTATAGGAGCCTACATCTTTAATCCCAACACTGGGAATCCAGAAGCAGACAGATTTCTGTGAGAACTGGAGGCCAGCATGGTTTACATAGACAGTTCATACCAGCCAGGGCTTCAAGGACGAAATAATAAATATTTTCAGCATAGTCAATGATACCTACCCTGTGTGCATTGTTTACAGTCCTCTAAAGATGGCCCACTGCAGGTCTGACTAAGTGTGATAGGCTTGGCTCACTCATTCAATTTAAGGTCATATTATTAGCAGGGCTTTAGACCACAGCTCAGGGGGTTCATAAACCCTCTATCCTCCTTGCTGTCTTAGTATCATATCCAAGGCTTTTATTTTTGTCTGAACTTTTGCGTGCTATTTCTCAGTAGCATTGTTCAAATACAGCCATACAAAACTTTGCACAGTAACCATTTATTTTTATTTGTTTGTTTTCTCTTTTTTTATTTTGTTTTGTTTTATTATATTTCCAGACAGGGTTTTCTGTTTAGCCCTAGCTGTCCTAGACCTCACTCTGTAGAGCAGGGTGGCCTCGAACTCAGAGATCCTCCTCCCTCCCAAGTGCTGGAATCAAAGACATGTGCCAACATCGTCTACCATTTCTTTAAAAAAAAAAAAGTTCTAATTTGTGTGTGTGTGTGTGTGTACACGCACAGAATCTCACTGGCATTACAGGAATTGTAAGCTGCCAAACACGACTGCCAAGAACTGAACTCAGGCTCTCTGGAAGAACAAGAGCTTTTAACTTATGAACCATCTCTCCAGCCCTACTGCAACTATTTCTTTGTTAGATATATAAGCACAAAACCTACAACTTAGTATTTTCCAGACAGTAAGTTCAACTTATAAAGACATCACATAATTACTGACATTAACAGCAGTAACTCAAGGAAGACACAGCATTCTATAATTTTTTTTTTACTTTGTAACAAAGTCTAATTATGAATCCCTCATATGCCTGGAACTCACAATATAGATCAGGCTGGCCTCAAGCTTAAATTACGAGATTAGCTCACCTCTGTCTCCCCAGTGGTAGGACAAAAGAGATTTTAAAGTTGCATTAACATGACTAATTTCTATTAAAAAAAAGGTGTCAGAGAGTAGAGTTTAGGCAAGTGATCTCAGTACATGTTACCTCATCTTGTCCTTGTAGGCAGGGCACAGCAATGGTGTTGACTCTCAAACTTAGGAACCGGGGAATACTAGTGGCAAGATCTCTAATCACTGAGCTATGTTGCAAAGCATTCTCTCTCTCTGTCTTTTTTTTTTTTTAAGATTTATTTATTTCATGTATATGAGAACACCATTGCTCTCTCCAGACACACCAGAAGAGGGCATCAGACCCTGTTGCAGATGGTTGTGAGCCACCATGTGGTTACTGGGAATTGAACTCAGGACCTCTGGAAGAACAATCAGTACTCTTAACCGCTGAGCCATCTCTCCAGTCCTGTCTCTCTTTTTTTAAAGGAGAAAGTCATATATACATTATTTCCTGAAGCTATACATGTACAGAACCAAGAAATCAACAGGACCAAGGAAATTCTTCAATTAATTCTTATATTGACATCCTAAACTAACAAAAATTTAAAACTTTAAAAAAAAAAAAAAGAGTTGGGGAGGGTTGGCAGGGATGAAGTAATGAGACACCCCAGAGCATCAGCAATTGGTAGATGGGAGCAGAAGGATCATAAGCTGAAGGTCATCATCAGCTATGGAGAGTTCTAGGCCTGCCTGGGCTACCTTAGACTCTCTGTAAAACAAAAGCAAAAACACAAACACGTGTCAGATATGACACATGCACAATCCCAGTCTGTAAAAAATAAAGACACATGCCAGATGTTATGGCTCATGCCTTAATCCGAGGCAGAAACAGCTGGGTTGCTGAGAGTTCCAGGCAAGTATGGTTTACATGCCAAACCAGATGTACATAGTGAGAAATTATGTCAAAACAAGCAAGCAAGCAAACAAAAAAAATAAGAGCTGCTGAGATGACTCAGTAGTTACGAGTTACTGCCAAGTGCAAAGCCAGATCTGGTGGTATCCACACCTTCAACCCCAATACTTGGGAGGCAGAGAAAGGCATGCCTCTAAAAAGTCAACATGGTCAACATAGTCAAACAAATACCACCCCCTTTGGGGTTTTTTTGGTCCCACTATGCAGCTTTGGCTGCCCCGGAACACAGGCATCCATCTGCCATGGATCTGAAAAGCTGGAATAAAGCAGGACAGCCCGTGAGACTCTTGAGAACAACAACAAACCTTGTGCTGTGAAGCCTGAAAGCATGCCCAAATCCCCATTAACTCATGGAAGAGTGGAAAGAGAACTCAATCTAGAAGTTGTTCTCTGATCTTAACATATACATCACAGCATAAACACACAATAACTGTAATTTTAGCAAACAGTACAATAACAATATTTTTTTTCCAGGCAGGGTTTCTCTGTGTAGCCCTGGCTGTCCTGGAACTCACTCTGTAGAGCAGGCTGGCCTCGAAATCCACCTGCCTCTGCCTCCCAAGTGCTGGGATTAAAGGCATTCGCCACCACTGCCTGGCTAGTAATACTTTTTTTAAGTTGCATCCTACTCTAAAGAAACACTTAAGTGATTTGTAGTAGTCTAGTACTACAATACACTAATAAAAAATTCCAGTCTCCTTATTTTTACATAAAAAATGGCATTAGCACCATGTGTGGAATTCAAAACTCAGTAGTTTTAGGGAGTGTTCATGTGCTACACAAAAATCTGAATACTATATATACAGAGAAAAAATTTTCATCAAATAAAAACTAAAAAAAACACCTTTTTTTTTTTTTTTTTTTTTTGAGACAGGGTTTCTCTGTATAGCCCTCGCTGTCCTGGAACTCACTCTGTAGACTAGGCTGGCCTCGAACTCAGAAATCCGCCTGCCTCTGCCTCCCAAGTGCTGGGATTAAAGGTGTGCGCCACCACCGCCCAGCTAAAAAATACTTCTTAATCATCTATACTAGCAACCAGCACCAGCATTCTCATGTCTTCCTACAATGCAGTCTCCACTTCCCTCACTATTTCAGTCAACTATTTCATGTTAGACAAAAGTTCACAATTCCACCGTTAAGTTTAATGAAAAACCTTAAGTAATATTACATTTACTCCAAAATGGAAAATATTTCACTCCGACAAAAGAAAATACTCTGTTACTTAAAACAAGCAGGCTCACTCATTAGAGATTAGTATTGGTACTTAATAATCAATGTCACAGCTGGAGAAAAGTCACAGTAGTTGACATAACCTGTCACTCTCCCAGAGGATCTGCATTCAATTATGAATATCCAGCCGGTTCTTTTTTTTTTTTTTTAATGAACTTACTTTAGAGAAAGTTACCAAAAGGCTTGGACCTTTAGTTTTACTTTAATGTATCAGGGTGTTTTGCATGCATGTATCTGTGTACACTGTGTATTACCGGTGTCCAGGAAGACTAAATGAAGGCACTGGCCACCCTGACCTGGAGCTGCAGATGTCTCTATGCCACCCTGTGGGCGCTGGGCGCAGAGCCAGATTCTTTACAAGAGTAGCCAGGGTTTTAAGCACCGACCTACATGCCTAGCCCCTCACAACTATTTTCTCACTGCAGTTCCAGTGGACACAAGATTCTTTCTGACTGCCAAGGGCACACACATGCATACAAACACAACACCCATACACATAAAATAAAATGTTTTTAAAGTAATCACTACTTATTTCATATATTAAAAGTGTGTTTTAAGCTGGGCAGTGGTGGTGCACGCCTTTAATCCCAGCACTTGGGAGGCAGAGGCAGGTGGATTTCTGAGTTCGAGGCCAGCCTGATCTACAGAGTGAGTTCCAGGACAGCTACGGCTACACAGAGAAACCCTGTCTCAGGAAAAAATAAATAAATAAATAAAAGTGTGTTTTAGCCAGCTGGTGGTGGTGCATGCCTTTAATCCCAGTGTTCTGGAGCAAAAGCAGGTGGATCTCTGTGAGTTCAAGGCCAGATTGGTTGAGAGAGCTAGTTCCAGGACAACTAAGGCTATACAAAGAAACCCTGTCTCAAAGAAACCAAAAACCAAACCAAAACAACAAAAAGGTATATCTTAACACCACAGGAAAAAAAAACCCAACAACCTAAATTTCAACATATAACAAAAGAAATCACTGAGTTTGATTGAATTACTCTTATTAATAGCTATCTACAGTACAACTGACTGGAGGAAGGACACTGGAGATCTCAATTCCTTCTATTGTTTTTGGATCCAAAGTATATTTTCTGCTCGTCTAGTCCATGATTTAAGATAGAATAATAATAAAACAAATCCTAACTCCATTTTAAGATCAATCAAAGGAATCAATGTTTTCTGAAACTCTTGATATATAGTATAGACCTTGCTTACTCCTGCAGCCCTATAAGGACATGCAAAATCTCACAGCCCTCAACACTATACTACTTTTTTCTTTAAGGGAAAAAAAGCTAAGCTGACTCAGGAGGCAGAGGCAGGTGAATTTCCAAGTTAAGGGGAACTCCATCTACAGTCTCAAAAATACCAAAAAAAAAAAAAAAAAAAAAAAAAAAAAAAATTGATCCTCTGCAAGAACAAGTGCTCTTAAACCACTGAGACATCTCTCTAGCCACTTTATACTATATTTTCTGTTTATTACATGTGTATTAAAGTTAAATACATAAATTAAGCACGGTAAGCATTAAAAACAAAATAGAACAGTTATAATAATATAAGAAGTTTGTTTTTGTTTTTTTGTTTTTTGTTTGTTTGTTTGGTTGGGGTTTTTTTGTTTTGTTTTTTTGTTTTTTTTTTTTTTCGAGACAGGGTTTCTCTGTATAGCCCTGGCTGTCCTGGAACTCACTCTGTAGACCAGGCTGGCCTCCTCGAACTCAGAAATCCACCTGCCTCTGCCTCCCAAGTGCTGGGATTAAAAGCATGCGCCACCAGTGCCCAGTAAGAAGTTATTTTTAAATTAGAAATTTTCTAAAAATTTCCATTTGACACTCATAATTTGTTGGCCACGGGATAAATTATAGGTAGGAGTGCTTGTCTGTGATTAAAAGGGCATGGCTATGCAATTCCTTTGAAACATTTACTGACCACACAGGCAAAACATCTTGGTATAACTCATAGTAATAATGTGTACAATTGGATTCAATGATACCTTGTTTGCTTGCCATTTGTAAGACCCTAAGTTACATGACAAAGATTGCCCAAAAATGAGAACAGAGGCAAGCTTTCAAATAATACAGTTACCAGGTAGTGTGGCACAGGCCTTTTATCCCAGCACTTGGGAGGCAGAGGCAGGCAGATTTGAGTTCAAGGCCAGCCTAGTCTACAGAGTGAGTTCCAGGACAGCCAGGATTACACAGAGAAACCCTGTATCAAAAAAAAAGTATAGTTATGCAACCACATTCTTGTTTGGTAGTAGCATTAGTAGTCCTTATACATGCTTCGCAAGTGCTCAAACAGCTACAGTAGCTAATCTTGTCCTGAGTTGCTCACACTAACTGGGGATTCAATATCCCTAACTGACCAGTATCTAATTCCTAAATTATTTTTATTATATCAAGAAATCCTGGGGAATAGCAGAAGTCCCCCTGTTCAACATGAACATAACAAAAATAAAAAGGAAAATGAAAACAAAGAGCTGAGGACATGGGCCAGTGGTAAAAAAGCAACTGCTGAGCAAACTCACAGCATGGATCACTCACACTCACACACACATACACTCTCACACACACTCATACACTCACTCACACACTCTCACACACTCACTCACACACCCACTCACACACTCACACTCACATACTCACTCACACTCACACAGACACTCACTCACACTCACACTCACACAGACACTCACTCACAGACATAGATGGGGTGGTGATATTTTGCTATTTTTCCTTCTGCTCCAGGATCATAGAAGGATAGTCAGTCCAATAACCTAGCATACAGACTACCAAATCCTTAGAATCTGGATACTTCTTAACCTATTAGAGCTAAAAGTTGTTACAGGAAATGGGAAAAAATTCTCAGCACAAACTAATATCAGTTATGATTATCATTATATTAATACTGAAAATGCAGTGTCTATAAAGCTCAGTTCTTTCTTTCTTTCCTGTTTGTGGGAAAAACAAAAAACAAAAAAACAAAAAAACTTATGAACTAATCCAGAGGCTGAAGTAGAAGTATTACTTGAGTCTTGGATTTCAAGATCAGAACAGGTAGCATTCCCCAAAACAAAGGCCCATGGGGCATATTGGTTAACACCTTTATTCCAAGCATTCAAGAGAGGCAGGGAGATCTTTATGATTTCCAGGTCAATCAAGGCTACATAGTATGACACTGTCTCAAAACAAACAAGAAACCCACAAGTAACTTTTATTCTCCTAAAGTAATTGTCTTTTCCTATGCTTACTGCCTCTATCTGCTAACCTAGCCCTGATCCTGGAAGCATCTAGTCTCTCTACAATCTTATCTAGACCTAGAATGTTTTCAGCCTCTGAAACTTACTGCTGAATAAGCTCTCCCTTTCTTGTGCTTTCTGATCTTTGGCTGACTGATTCAACTCAGCTATTCTGGCTCAAACTCTTCTTCAAGCTAACTGATTCAATCTGGCTTCTCTCTCAGCCTGACTTTTTGCTCTGCTTAGCCTCAAACTAACCGGCAATCTGTTCTGATCTTCTGGCTCCTTCTCATTCTCTAGCTCATTCTGTCTTCACCTGTGTCTAGCTTATTCTCAAACTTGTCTCTGCAAAACTCTCCCAGTAAAACTGCCTCCTCTCCTTTTCTCCTTCTGCACTGCTCTTAAGTACCAGTCCTGTTCCTCTTTTCTTGTAAGAGTTGGGCATATCCTATTCTGTCAAAACTTTCTGATTTGTCACTTTGTCTGCCACTCAACTAGACATCACTTTCAAACATGACTGCTTCCTTCTACATACTTTATCTTCATTGTTTGGGAATAAAGGTGTGAACCTAGGACATATCTGTATTCCAATCAGAGGAATTAAAGGTGTGTGCAAAGGGCTGAGCTACACCACCACTACAAACAGGTTTTTCAAGTAAACACCACAATCCCAGGATTCACAGTATGATCAAATATACTGAAACATTCATGGACTGACCAAAATAATCAGAGGACAAAACCAAACTTATTACCAAACCAAGTCCTACAACTTGAGTTTGATCCCTGGGCCCTGAATAGTAGAAATAGAAACAGCTCTCAGTTTGTCCTTTAACAAACATCAATATGTGTTTCCTGGACAACTTGCATTTACAGGATGTTTTTATATACACAGTAAATAAGCAAAAAAAAAAAATTTAAACTTCACTCACATGAATAGATAAGGAAGATGGAGTATGTACATACAATGAATGAAACAATGTACATACAGTAATCATCAAAAACAAAGCAAATTCTGACATGCTATAACATGGATGAACAGAGGCAACAAAATGCTACAGGCAGACACCAAGGGGCAAATACTGTGTGTGCTTTGCCTTATACAAGGTACCCACAACACTTAAATTCAGACACTGAAAAAAAAACAGAAATAGTTTTGCTTTGCTTTTTTAGGGGTGGAGGTGAGGGATTGTTTTATTTAGACAAGATCTCCTCTATTAATGTAATCCTAGTTGGCCTGGACCTCAGAGTCCACAATCTCTGCCTTCTCTGGGTTGAGGTGAAAGGTACCAGCTAAAGAGTGATTTTTTTCAAAAGCTAAAAGTAATTACAGAATTACTGTTTAATGAACATATACTTCGTTTAGAAAGATGGAAAATTCTGGAATAGATGTTATAGCTAGACAAAATGTCAATATATTTAATACTGCTAAATAATACATCTTTAAAAAGGCTAAAGGGCCAGGCAGTGGTGGCATATGCCTTTAATCCCAGCACTTGGGAGGCAGAGGCAGGTGGATTTCTGAGTACGAGGCCAGCCTGGTCTACAGAGTGAGTTCCAGGACAGCCAGGGCTACACAGAGAAACCCTGTCTCAAAAAAACAAAACAAACAAACAAAAAAAGCTAAAGGGACTGGGGACATAGCTGTAGAGCACTTGCATAGAATGCAGGGGCCCTGTATTGAATCCCCAGACCAGATGTGGTAATGCACATACACACCTGTGTACATCACACACACACACACACACACACACACACACACACACACACACACACCTTTAAGGACAAAAAATACAGACAAGGCATACTAATGTATAACTTTAAAGCAAGCACTTGGGAGGCAGAGACAGATGGATCTTCTGAGATTTGAAGCCACTGGATATAGGAATTTCCAAGTTAAGTCACAACTATAAGACCTAGTCTCAAAAAAAAAAGGGGGGGGGAATGGGCAAGTACAGAGTCGGCTCAAAGGTTAAAAACATTTAATGGGGGGCAATCAAGCATTGGTTCAATTCCCAGCAACTATATGGCAGCTTATACCTCCAGTTCCAGGAGATGCCCTCTTCTGGACTCTGTGGGCACTGCATGCACATGGTGCACAGATATATATGCAAGAAAAACACACATTTTAAATAACCTAAAAATCTCAAAACTCTTTTTTTGTTTGTTTGTTTGGTTTTTTTTGGTTTTTTTGAGATAAGTTTTCTATGTGTAGCCCTGGCTGTCCTGGAACTCACTCTGTAGATCAGGCTGGTCTCGAACTCAGAAATCTGCCTGCCTCTGACTCCCAAGTGCTGGGATTAAAGGCGTGCGCCACCACCGTCCAGCTCAAAACATTTAAAAAGAACACTTGCTGCTCTTTTAAAGGACTGTTTTTTTTGTTGCCAGCATCCTTATCTGGCAGCTCATAATCACCTAGAACTCAAGTTCCAGGGGACCCAAGTCCTCTTCAGGTGTACAGTGATACAGAACTCAAAATAGAAATGAAAAACAACTAAATAAATGGAAATGAATTGAATTCTTAACTGGGCATGGTGGCATGTAGTGGGTTGACTTGATGCTGTTCATATTCTAATATTAATAGTGATTCTTCAAGAGGAGTTGGCTCAACAAGCAAACCATCACATACTCAAGTGATGTCATGTGAACCTTCTCCCCATTTTAACTGGTCAATAAAAGGCTAGAGCTTGTGATTGGGCGGTGGAAGGGAAAGGTGGACCTGAGAGAGGAAGAGAGGACAGGGTAAAAGGAGGAAGGAAGAAGCCTAGATGGACCAGAAGAATCTCGTGGTAGGGAGAAACCACAAGTAGCAAGGGGTCTTGTTGCTGGGGAATAAGTCAGTATAGTACTAGGCATGTCCAATATAGGCATATGGATAATAACTAATGTATCTGTAGTGTGTGTCTTTTATATAGGCTTAGTAGGGTTCAAAATTCATGCAATAGTGACAGATGCCTTTAAAGTCAGGAGTCAGAGAGGCAGGCAGATGTCTGTGAATTTGAGGCCAGCTTGGTCTACATAGTGAGATCCTGGATGGATGGATGGATGGATGGATGGATGGATGGGAGGAAGGGAAGGAAGGAGAGACTAAAAAAAACTATTAATTTTTTAAGTGAAAGCTGAAAAAGTATACTTGTTGAGCACAGTTTAAAAAGATATATTACTTTACCTGCTCAAAACAAAACGGAAATTTCAAATAATATAAACATTCGTGTGAAAACAACAGAATATACAAGAGTAAGCATTTATCTACGAACAGCAAATAATCTCGGCTGGAAAAATGAGATGCTTGTATATATGGAAAGGATAAAAAAGCCTAAGACAAGAAAACCGAGATCCAGTTGTAAGAAGCTTTGAGTGCCAGAATAAGGCGTTTTGACACTACTAGCAAACAAAGAGGATCAGTAATTTCTTTAAGAACACTTATCAAATAGCACAATGAAGGAGCAGGAGTGACAAAGATGGACAGCTAGACACATGACAGGCAAAGCAAGGAAGTAATCAGATTGAATGGCTAAACAATGCTTATAGATGTAAAAGTATAAAGAAATTGATTCAAAAATTAAGTTTAGGCTATGTTTTCTTGTTACATACAATCCTAGAATAACATCATTCTTTCTCAATATTTATCACAGCTGAAATAATGGCTTTTCCCGTTCTACAATGTGAGCTCTATAAAAGTTAAATGTAAAGAGGCCGGAGAGATGGCTTAGTGGTTTAGGACACTGGCTGCTCACAATCAGTAATGGGACATAATCCCTTCCTCTGTTGTTCATGAAGACCGAGTACTCATATGTATATATACTTTAAAAAAAAAAAAAGCGTGTAAGTCTCATTATTTCTCAGCACACTGTATTTAATTTTCTTTTTTTGTTTCTTTTCAGTAATATTTTTTTCCTTTCCCAGTCTAGTAGTAATGCAAATAAAACCTGAGTCCTGGCACATACAAGAAAAGTACTCTACCACTGAGCTAGCTAATTCCTGGCCCTCAAATAATTTCTAAATAAATAAATATATATTTAAACAGTATTTTACTTAAAGCATGTAAGAACCTCTCTCTAAATCTGAATAAACAGCTAATTTCCGGACACTAGTATCTGTGCCATTATGAGATACAAATTGTACTCCAATGTGTAGCTATCAATGGTTACGTTTAGTAAATTTGCTTTTCATTATAACTTCAGAAGCAATCTTCGAACAGTGCCTGAAATTTTGCCTATTAAACTTATTCACATTTCAGGGGGGACGAAGAGGGGATGGGGGGGTTGTGAAGGGGAAACTGGGAAGGGGGATAACAATTGAAATGTAAATAAATAAAATAACCAATTTAAAAAATGAAAAAAATTTATGCACATTTAACTCAGAATGTTGTAACATTAGTAAGTACTAAGGCACATTAATATTCATATATTATATTCATATTCATATATTAGGTGAGTTAAGAAATACAAAATATTTAAAAATTCCATGTACAAAAATAGGTTTACAATACCTTAGGGGGGTTAAATGGATATGTTTCTGGTATTTTTATCTCTAGTTGATATCTTCCACCTAGAAAAAAAGGGGGGTGGGGGGGACAAATTTAAGAATGCTACAAGTATCTAAAAAAATCAAACACACTGAAAAGTTGTTTCAAAACATGTATCATTTTGCATTGAGTACTGAGAAAACTGAAATCCCAAAATAATCAAAGTCATGATTTTTTTATAAGAAAATTTAAACCATAACAAAACTTCCCTTGTATTTAATAGTTTTATAGTAACAGAGCTAAAGACACACATACATTTAACTCTATAGCCAACTCAATGTTTTCTATTTATTTCATTATCCACTAGTAGCATAAGGTTCAATGGTCTTGTTTTCTCTAGATGCTGACAGAAAACAAAGGGTTGAAAGAAAAGGCAAAGAATTACAGGATAAGACAGTACCTGAGACAAAGGACACAGATACATCAATAACAAAAGGAAAACTCTTAGCCAGTTCTCTCCAACAAAGTCTCCATCTTCCCATTTATCTATCCCCTAAGCAAGGTACTGTGTTACACACCTGTAACCTCAGCATTTGGACAGTATGGACAGGAGAGAACCAGGAACCCAGGGCCTGCCTTGGCCAAGGAAAGTTCAAGACTGGCTTAGACTACATGAGACTGTTTCAAAATGAAAAGAATCAAATTGTATTTCTAAATTAGATGTCAATACTTCATTTAAAATTTCAAAATAAAGTCAAAGAACAAAATAAGAAACTGGGCAAGACACAATACTATCATCTTCCAAGCTTTTACAAAGTACTATTTACAGTAATTTATACAAACAAGAAGGTAATAATCTGTTTGGATCTGAAATTATGTTGTAAGTATTATCTGGCGTCCTTTCAAATCTACCTTTCTCCACTGTGTCAAGGTCCTTTCAAATCATCTTTATCCACTGTTTCAAATGTACGCACTTGAATCTCAGAAAATAATTAAAAAAACAAAACAAAACAAAACAAATTAAACAGGCATTTGGGGAGGGAAGATGTGTTAGGGTCTCACAACCAAGGTATTCAAAGTAAACTATAACCATGTTCCTACTCTGAAGGAGAAAGTCATGCAATAGTACATTCCTACAAAGCTACTACATGGAGTGGGGAGGCTAGAAGTTCTCCTGACTGAAAACCCTGCTGAGCTAGAGGTCAAGGCCAGCCAGTCTCAAACACATCTCTCCACTTTCCATCCCCAAATTCTATCTCTAATAAACCTCTCAGTTCTAGATTTCATGACCCACTAACACGAAATTATGCTACTGAAATACTAAGGGTTACTAATGAAACTAAGGGCCTTGTCTTGTTTTTTTTGTTTTTTGTTTTTTTAAGATTTATTTATTGTTATATGTAAGTACACTGTAGCTGTCTTCAGACACCCCAGAAGAGGGTGTCAGACCTCATTGCAGATGGTTGTAAACCACCATGTGGTTGCTGGTATTTGAACTCAGGACCATCGGAAAAGCAGTCAGTTCTCTTAACCACTGAGCCATCTCTCCAGCCCTGGGCCTTTTCTACTAATCAAAAAATGAACTAGATGGAAAAAAAAAAATGTCACATTATTGACTGAGTTACTTAAGCTAGATGTTTTATTTCAATTATTAGAGGTTTCATTATATCATTCCTTTGTAGGCATGTGTGAAGAGACAAAAAGAAATGTGCTAGTGGCATTACTATGATCAAACATTTGGCTCTTAATAATTTAAGTAGTGAACCATTGTCAGTATATCAGGGCCCCTTCCAAATTTACTGTACCCCACTGTTATGAAGGTATGCATTTGGATCTCAATAAATAAATAAATAAATAAATAAATAAATAAATAAAAGAACATTTCACTTCCGTTCTTTAAACAACAACTACCTGCCCTTACATACCCCAAAGTCTCACTATCCAGCCCAAGGTGGCCTTAAACCTGCAACTCTCCTGTCTCAACTTTCTAAGTGCTGGGATTACAGTAATCCATTATCACACTCATTCATCAACAGCTTTCTGATTACAATTCTTTTCTGGTAAAGTCCCCACTATATATGATAAAAGAATTGAACAAGATGTCTGAGTCATATGGCAATACTGAAGTGTAAAAAAAGCAATGAGAACAGAAGAAAGACAGGTAAGAGAATTCTGTAAATATGGAGACGACCATTTTATATAAGAATTATGAATAACAACTCCAAATACAGGTATTTTGTTTAAATATGTAGACTCATCATTTTTATTCTTTAGTAGTAAAAAATGTAGTTTTACTAAAAGTGAGAGTAAAACAAAAGACTACCCTCTGCACATGGAAGTGACCCCAGCACACATGTGGGTAACCTACACAGGCCCTTCTTTTCCTCTAAGATTCTTTTCCTTTTTCTGAAACCTTGGAGTGGCATCTTTTTATCTGTCACAAAGCTCTTCCTTCATAAATGCTTAAAAAAAAAAAAAGGAACAGTTTGAGAACCCAAAGATATTATTTAAACACTGTTAGATTATAGAGTCCTCAAAATCTGATTTCTACTCTATGTCACATTAGTTTGTCAATTTTCAACAACTTTCCAAAAAGGAAAAAAAACAAACCACCCACCGTAGGATCAGTCATGACATACAATGTATATGACAGGTGTGCCTCATTAAGTGATCTCATCTCGAAAAAACAGAGCGCTGAGGCAGCGGCCACTAGGCAATGTCATCTCAAGGACCCATGGCCAAACAAGTGGCCCTCATCAATGAATAACTAAGAAACTTTTATAAGCATTATACACAACAACCTTCAATATAAAATATTTAGCTCTTCAAGAATACATTTTTTAAAATCTATTTCTATTTTCTGTTGCTTTGTTTTAGACCAGCTCTTGCTATGTTACCTATGCTAGCCCTGAACCATTAGACTCATGTAATCCTTCCATCTCATTCTCCTAAATAGCTAACTTACAGATGTGCCACTACACACAACTTTAAGAATAGCCTCCAATTACCAAACATTTACCATCTTTTTCTCTTATCTTGCTGGAATGGTAGGGTATTTCAAACACACCCTCTGTAGCTTAATCATATTTGAGATTCATGTATCCTAGGATGGTCTTTAATTCATACCAACCCTGAACTTCCCAAATGCCAGGGTTACAAACAAGAGCCACTATGTCCAGAGAAACAATTGTGAATTTAACTTCCTTCAAAGAGAATAATGGAAGTAGACAAGAATTCCTGTACTGCCCATTTGAATTTGACAAATTTGAAAGAACTTTTAGGAAAAAAAAAAAAAAAAGACTAAATTAGTTCTTTACCACTGAGTTATTTAGAAAAACGAAGCTGAAAGCCAGGCAGTGGTGGCACACGCCTTTAATCCCAGCACTTGGGAGGCAGAGGCAGGCGGAATTCGGAGAGTTCGAGGCCAGCCTGGTCTACAGAGTGAGTTCCAGGACAGCCAGGGCTACACAGAGAAACCCTGTCTCAGAAAAACAAAACAAAACAAAACAACAACAACAAAAAAACATGTTTTAAAATAATCTACTCTTCAAGTACATGCCCCTAATCATATAAAAATAAGCCTTATTTTGTAAAGTTGAATAAGCACTTTTTTCCAGGAAAAATGAAATGTTTTATCTTAATTACTCTAAGAAAAATTATTTAATGTTTAGAAGCTCATAAAACAATGCTAAGTAGGTAACATTCTAGCCACTGAGCTTAAGAGGGTCCCTGTGTATTTAGTTTACTGGAAGAGCTCTAGAATAATAATACTATTTCTTGCATTTTAAAAATGTCTGAGCAATCTGAAAAAGCAACTTGGGAGCAACTATAGGACTGAGGTGTGGCTCAGTTTATAACTGCTTGGAAACGTGCAAAGGACCTTGAATCTGATCCTCAGCACCACAAAAAAAGAAAGGAAGGAAGGAAGGAAGGAAGGAAGGAAGGAAGGAAGGAAGGAAGGAAGAAAGAAACGTAATTACAGCACCTGCCATTAAAGAAGCTAGGAGATCACACACATTTGCTACTAACACAGTTGATTTTTATAAGATAGTGAAGACCTTCTCCACTAGAGAAGTCAAAAGAGAGAATTAACTGAGCCAGGTGTGGTGGCACACGCCTCAGGCAGTCAGATCTGTCTGAACTCAAGGACAGCCTGGTCTTCCTAGTGAGTTCTGGGGCCAGACAGCAACACAGTGCCATTATGCCTATTAAAAAAAACAAAAAACAAAAAAAAAACAAAAAAAACAAAAAACAAAAAACACAAGGGCTGGAGAGATGGCTCAGCGGTTAGGAGCACTGACTGCTCTTCCAAAGGTCCTGAGTTCAAATCCCAGCAACCACAGGGTGTCTCACAACTATCAGTAATGGGATCCAATGCCTTCTTCTGGTATGTCTAAAGACAGCTACAGTGTCCTCATATGCATAAGATAAATAATTTTAAAAAACAAAAACAAAAAAAAATCACAAGATTATGTACAACAAGTCAGAAATACTAGTAGGTACGGACCTACTTAGTACTAGTAGGAACGGACAACTTAGCAATATAAATTGGTGCCCTGAGGATATGGGTTGTGCCTGTGAGCCCACCAAATGGAAAATGGAAGCAGGAGGAGCAGGAACCAGAGCTCAGAACAAGCTTTAGCTACAGTAGCCAATGAGAGGACAGCATAGGCAGCAGAAGAACCTGTCTCAAAAATTCAGAGGAGAGGGAAATAGAGCAATGAAAGCCAGGTAAAAGTGCTGCCCACCTGGAATTCAATCACTCCAAACTGAAGCAGGGGGACTGCTGAGTTTGAGGCCAGCTCAAACTACAAAGAAAACCCTGCTTCAAAAAACAACAAAAAATAATTTTTAATGTTAGTCTAATGATATTCTATGATCTTTTAAGGTTTTGAATGAAAACAAAAATTGTCAAGAAAATTGAATTTTCTGAATTTCACTACAGATTAGAAAGCATTCTACTTAAAGTAGCCATAAGCACCATTTCTAACACTTCATGAATCCTGATTTACTCAAAAGCACAAAGTTATTAACAGCACAGGCTTTGAAGTCAAAGGTAAGCCAAACCCCAGGTGTTCAACGTCAGGTGTTTGACCTTAAACAAATGACTTATTCTCCTAAGTTCAAATGTGTCCATTAAACAGGCATTATTATACTTACCTTGTAAGATTGGGTGAAAACTGAATGAAAAAAATACATGTAGTGCTCTTACAAGGAAGTGCTACTACATATGGTCATATGCTTTCTAATAAACCAATACGAATAGTCATTATGTAATATGCAAAAGCCATGGTGGCCCTTCATGACCCCAATCTGCAATAATTTTTTAATGAAGCTTTGACTAAGAAATATAAATACTACAGTTTCTTTCTTGATCATATACTTAATTCCAAGTTCTAAAGTAAAGAGCTTAAAATCATATTATAAATATGGAAAATCGGCAAAGCTATTTCCTTTTGTATGTTTTAAAATAATCACTTAAATGGTTTTAAATAAAGAAAATTGAGTATTTGGGCAACAGCCTATATAAATATGACTAGATGAAATATGAAATAAGGAGGGGAGCTTTAAAAGCAAAATCCAACATCTTATTAGTCAAAATGCTAAGACAAGGTTTGTTATTAATCATATCAAGGGTATCTGAGTGCATACATTCAAGGATTAACATTCTATATTTAATTGTTATGCTATAAAATATGTGGTTATTTTAAACAACAGAATTGGGAACAAGATAAAGAAAGATGCTTATGGCATAGTAGAATAAGATGTATGGAATGCTAAATTCTAGCCTATAAAACCTGTAACTTGGCTGTGGTAAATGTATTTAAACAAATATTTTTAAATCAGCTAAAACACAATTAAGAAAAATCAGTCAAAAATTATCATTTTAAAAACTGCAATATACCCTAAACCAATAAAATTACCTTCCATGAATTTTATAAATAGAGGTTCAGGATTACTTTGACTCAGTGTTTCAGACAAGTTTTAATAAACACAACATTTTGATACAGAAAAAGAGTACTTGCCTTCATACGGTGTGTCTGGAGGTCCTGCTATTTCTCCTCTTAATTCTGTAAAATTCTCATCTACAAGATCTACTTTAATTTGATTTTTGCTCGTCTTAAAAATAAACAGAAAATAAATGTTAGTTATACCAGGAAGAAGGAAGCCTATTTTAAAATATTACCTACTAAAAAATTAAAAACCCATTTTTTCATGTTTGGTTATCTAGTAAAATAAGTCTATGTTTTCCTAAGGCCTAAAAAATTTTTTAATAAACAAATTTTAATTTCAATATTTATAATAATATAGCACCAATTTCAACAAGACTGCAATTGCTTGTTGACCTTAGAAGAATTTTTATTAGAGACAAATTTACTGTTGGTCATTTGAATGCATGCTTGTTGACTGCTAATATGCTATCTCTGCCCAGTCACCAGAAAATTTATGGTTAGTAAAAGCCATTAAGGCTATAAGCTCCCATTTGAGCTTGTTATTTAATCATAACAACTCTAGATATTTGATTAGCTGATTTACTGTACCACCCACTGCAATGATAAACACTGTAGGCAAAGCATTCCTTTCCATGGTAAAATCCTTATTAGGATCTTCTGATGCCTTTTATTTATTTTTCAGATGTATTTACTTAAGTGACAACTACCTTCTGACTAAATAAAACAAACCTAATTTAAATTAATCTATATCTACTTATTTTGCACTTAATGCTTCTCAAAGTGTTCATCATAACCTTTTGAAAGGTTACCCTCAAGAGTCACAGTGGCCTTAAATAATTCAGAAAACCACCCAGTGTGACTCACATTAACACTGCCTTCTAAAGGATCTACCTACCTGCAAATCAGCTCTCCCCATTTACCAGCTTATACCTTTCTGGTTATCTTATTAGTCCAACTACTCAGCACTCTGAAAACTCCTAATTTACACTTTTTCTCAATTTAAAACTAAACCCCTAATGTTCAAATCTTTTTATCTGAATTCATTCGTTTTATGTGAGTAACATACCTACAACTATGAAAGAAAGGTTCACAAGGATTGCAATTGTCAGCTTTTAGAACCACCTTCAAAAATGGACAAAAACAGTGACTATTGTTTAAGTTCTGTAGCATCTTCTTTTCACCTCTAGTAAAAGCAACCAGTTTTACCGTTTTGTATAGTATTTTTAGTATAGAATCAGTATTAACTCAAAATCCAAGTTTTTTTTTTAAGTTTTGATCATTCATATTTTAATAAAAGTACAAGATGAAAATATATGACTTTTTTGCATTCTAAAACCATTCCAGTTGGTACTGCTTTTCTTTCTTTCTTTCTTTCTTTTTCTTTCTTTCTTTTTTTTGGTTTTTCGAGACAGGGTTTCTCTGTGTAGCCCTGGCTGTCCTGGAACTCACTCTGTAGATCAGGCTGGCCTCGAACTCAGAAATCCACCTGCCTCTGCCTCCGAAGCGCTGGGATTAAAGGCGTGTGCCACCACTGCCAGGCTGGTACTTTAATAACATTTTTTTCTATCTGAGACGGCAGCATCTCATTTCTTCAAAAGATGATTATTAATGATAAGCATGTAGGGGGAGCTTCTTCCCCCACCCTAGGAAATTAGCACTCTGTATTTGGGGTGGAAGGAAGAAAGTGTATTTTAGTAAAAGTAAAAATATCTTGTCCATTGTGTACAAGAATGAATGTTAAGAAAACTGGAAGCAGCCGGGTGGTGGTGGCTCACGCCTTTAATCCCAGCACTTGGGAGGCAGAAGCAGGTAGATTTCTGAGTTTGAGGCCTGCCTGGTCTACAGAGTGAGTTCCAGAACAGCCAGGACTATATGACCTATGCCCTGTCTT